>MJUU01002957.1:4933-25785 GCA_002080025.1 Modiolus philippinarum | reverse complement strand
CAGCATACCGATTTCGCAACTGCATTAAATGTTCTCTCCATAACTGTTTTAAAATATATTATGTTATATAAACTATTACAATAAAATCAATTCAATTGTACTTTTGTACTAAAAAATAAAAGATTCGACCACGGAACTTGCTACTTGAATGCAATATCGACAGGTTATGACATTTGTGTAGGTCTTTAGCAAAATTCGTTGTATAGGACCTCCAGTAACAAAGTAAACTGGCTGCCATTTTGAATATCAAATGTATATACTCTCGCATAAAAAATGGTTTGGTAATCGGTGTCCTTCGAGTATCATCTTCCCAAACACTGTAAAATGGCTGAAATGGACACAAAAGGCTATTAAAAGCCATGTTCTACTACTAATATGTCAGCAAACATACAAGGATGACTTATATTAATTTTATTCGTAGAAAGTACATGACATTTTGTACAGCAGACCACCTTACACGATTTTTGACAACATTTGAGTATACATGTATTTTGAAAATGGTCCAATATAGCAACAAAATTCAAGCTTAAATGGTCATACTTCTTTCATACATCAATCTTTCTGTACTAAAAGGGGTAAAAAAGATAGTCTTAATTGGTGCTAGGTAAAGTTGTGTCTTATTTTGTTAAACAAAACACTGACCACAGAAAAAGTATAAAGAAGAGGATGCCAATTTCGGTCCGAACTATGATTCAAAATTCTATTTTTACTTAGCACTGGGATGGTCATTTCTTTTAACTGTCTCGGACCTTTCAAAAGCAATTGCTGTCGAGTTGCAACCGGACCCTACCGCAATGGAAAGGGGGGGTCGGCGCGTCATTCAACAGGTTTAACCCACCATTTCTTTTGAAATGCTTGTACAAACTCGGGACCGTTGCTGTGGTTTCCAACTAATTTGTCTTTTTGTCTCACAGACTTTAGCTTTTAACATTTCTGCCCGGTAATTTTGATATTATCTTCATACATAACATAATACCGAACTTACCGTAAATTTAGTTTCTGCACATGCGCATTTCGAAAACTTATGTCTCTTCAGTGCAGATCAAATTAATACATTTGGAAATTCATAAACCGAAATATGTGTTAAAACTGACAGTGAACAAATCACCATAAGGATCTTAAAAGCAGGTTCTGATATTGCAAATTTTACGATAAGATCGGTTTTCGGGCTAGCACCGAAGTACTGGCTTCTGGGTTGGTGAATACCCCCCAAGGACTAACTGTCCATCAGAAGTGGCATCGGCCAAGTGGTAATAAGTAACATAATACCTAAGTTACTGTGAATTACTGTGAAATTGAATAGAAATAAAGGGTTGCCTTTGCACAAAACTCTGTCTTAAGCTTACAATGAAATGAATATCTTTATTGTCCCCTAGAAAGCTTTACCCAAGGTAAAAATGTTCCAACCAAAATTTTTGGGTGCCAGTTTTCATTAAATCCATGAATGCTAGGGTTTAAAAATATCCCAGATATCTCAAAATTCACTGTTTTTTTTCAATAACAGACATCATTTTCATCAATTTGATCTTCTGGAAGGATGACTTTTAGTTTTTGGGTAACATACCCTTGTTTAAGCAGCCTATTTGTGGGCAGCCTGGCTCTATCAAGGAAGTCACTGTGTCTACCAAAGGCTATTGAGTAGCAAATCAGTGGGGAGATGTAAATTCCATATACCAGCGCTGTGGAGATATTGTTTTTAGAAAAGGGAAGTTGACTATTGGATGAATTATTCCAGGATAAACATCACCGTTAAGTATGAGTAGCAATTTTTACGTTTTCATGATTTTGCCCCAAAAAAATACAGGCCAAATTCGATTTTTCATCCATGCATTGTAAATCCTTAAAGTCCCGGAATGTACATGTGTGCCTAATTATACCGTATTATCTCTTTATATTGGCTTCTTATTGTTCGTTTCCATACATATAATGTTTTATCTTTTCTCACTGTCGTTTTTCCTTTTCTATATTCCACTCAGCCCATACTGTACAAACAAGTATTAATTTGCCCTTCCCCTGGAGGTCGTTTATGGGGATTATATAGACTCGCATATAAAATTATTAATGAATGATTATTTATCGTTTCATAAGCAAAAAATAAACGGCAATATATCTAGTATTTTTTTTGTATTAATTCGATCAAGTTAAGTGTTAATGGTAGGTGAAATTCGTTTTCGTTCCGTCTAACCTGATTAAATCCCTACAAATTTATCCATCTAGCAAAGAGCAAGGCAAAAATGAACTGAATTTTGAAGGAAAATATAAGTAAAAATATTATGTTGTCTTATTGAACAGTAAATATTCTCGTATTGAGAATACTGGTCCGTGCGTTCAATTCCATTTTTGTAATTAATGTATTTTAGAACTCTACATGGTTAGGTGCATTCAAGGGAAAAAAGCAATTTCCTAGTCATCAGATTTAGCATGCCTTTCTTTCAATCGTGAACTTTTGAGGACCTGGTAAAACTCGTTCATAACTTCGATTTTTGTATGTCTCCGTTACACGAGTCCATTTCCTGTTTGTTCTAACGTAGCTGTTGTGCCCGCGTATTCTACTGTGACGGCCTCGACGACTTAGTAATTGTTATAACATTTTTGGTATGCAGTCGTTTATTTGGATTTGATATGTAACATATTTTCAATATATTAAATGTAAATGGGTATTCTTTGTTTCCCCATTTATATATCAAGTGAGTTGTCTCATTTGATAAAGGATCGTGGGTTCAAATTTCAAAATTTAAAGCTACGGATGTAAAATAGTTTAGTCTATGTTCTATGTTCGTTTAAAATTGTCGCAAAAAGAATTGAATTACAATAACAAAAAATTCTAGTTGAATTGTTAATATGTAGACTTATAGCTGCCCTTACTATGCACTTTTTGTGTTTGTATAAATACTTACATGTATATTCACTGGTGTTATGAACTTTGCTGGATTGTGTGGATTTGTCGGACTAGGCCGGATTGTGCGAAATGAAAATCCATCCTGAAATTGAGTAGAAATTCAAATAACAAACATGAGTGTACTGATATTGAAAACAGAAGACATACATGTACGGTTATAAACACATTGAAATATAAACAATAAAGTCAGTTAATCGTATGAATTGATTGAGTTTAAGACAATAGTTTTCAAAGCATTTGAACTGTGACAAATTGCAAGGTCGAATATGTTGGTATACACTGAGATATTCATTAAAATACATATCATTTGTTATGATATTATAATTTCATTAAATGTGCATCCATGAAATTCTATATGGCAGTGCGTTTAAAAGACATATGCCTTTCAATGGGTATGAACGTATTTTATTCTCTTCAAGTTATTGAATTATACATGCATATTACTTAATAAATACAACTCTATATGTCACAATGACTTTGTACAGATGTTACTTATTCTGCGAAAACAAGATATAAATAAAAATATATATAAACTAGGGTAATTAGTAAAGTGGGCCACAATTTAAAAGAAGAATGGTCAAAAATATAGAAAGCAATTAAAAATGACAAAGAGAAGAGAAGACTTGGCGAAATTCAAACGTTCCGGCCTTATAGCCTTCAAGTAGGGGCAACATGACAGAAAAAAAAGATGCCTCAAGGACAAAAAGAGTAGACCAAAAATGGCCTTAAATTATGGAGCAACCTGGCAAAAGAACCCCAAAAAACAAAGAATGATGCATCAACGACGTGAAAAGTAGACTAAAAGAAAACAAAGTATGCTTCAAGGACAAAAACAAGCGTATCAAAATAGCCTCCAACTATGGGGACAACCAGGTAGAAAAACAAAGACTTGTGCCGTAACGACGAGAGAAAGCAGACCAAAATGAAAAACAAAAATTAATGCTCAAGATGAAGGGAAAGTAGACCATTTCAATCCCATAGTTAGTTGAAGACGTCCCTATCACCGGTTTTAGACGAATTCATTGCTACATATGTAGATGTCGAACAACGCTAAATCCATGTCTCTATTTATCACATGGATCGTCAAGAAACATAAATTAAACTTGCAAAGTATCATGTCTTTACGAGCCGCTAAATGTTTACTCAGTAGGACGTGACAGTAAAACTTGTACACAAAATTCTTGCACAACAGAACGTTTTGCCAAATATAGGTATTAAGGATGAACAATATTTATAAACGGTATCAAAATACATTGTACATGCAGTATGTTTAGTACCTGAGGTGTTCTGCACAGACAGAGTACAGATGGACAGAAGTATTTCTTTAGGTCCAAAACACATAGTCGCTCGGGCCGTAGAAAGAAAGGACATGGAGATACATTTATATAACAGACTAAAATTTCATGAAACCTATAACTAATAAAATATTGTCTGTATCTCATTTCAAAACCTCTATTATTGCCTAGGAAATTGTCGAAATTTGACAACAATAATTTCATGAAATATGCAAAAAACTACTTGTAAGCCTAATGCCTGAAAATTTCAGACAATTAGTAAGTGCCGAGACATTACCTTCTTGCCTAGAAAATAGGCTCAATGCCTGATTTTGCTTATATACATGTACTTTGTCCCTTCGTTATTCTGCCATTGTTGTTTGTGTGAATTTAAAACTGATGGTTTGGTAACAAAAACATATTTGCAGTGTGTTTTATAATAAAGTGAGGAAAAAAAACGAAAATTGCGTAAGGTGCATATTTCTGATATTCGATCTGTTTTTTACCAAAATGGGTTTCATAAAGTAAATATGTTTATTCAGCCGAGGGTGTTACTGGAGAAACGATAACAGGAAACACTTACAATGACCGAAAATTTCAATCATATGCTACATTCTCTTATGATGCACGCTTATTATCTATTCCTTTCACGAATAGTTCTTTGTGGTACATAACTAGAGTTAGATTTCGCTTTTACAGGAATTTCGTTGGTCGAGCGCCAAGAAATAACACATCACGCGTGATGTGCTTTTATTTTTCGACGTTTCTATTGGACCACTTTGAAATCTCGTTGGTCGTGATTAACGTTACCTAGCAACGGTGTTGTCATTTGAAAATTTGAAACAAAAACAGCAGTTCGGCACTGAATATTCACTTATTTATGAAAATCATAGAGAAATAGTTTTAACAACTTGAAAGAATTGTATATCCATGGATATCAACTCTCGTTATGTAATTTCAAATATAATAAACTCGCCAAAGGCTCGTTTGTTATATTTTGAAATTACATAACTCTAGTTGATATCCATCACTATACAATTCTTTCTCGTTGTGAAAACTATAAATCTACTAGAACACTTCACAAGAAAAAGAATAAAGAGACATAAGACAGACGTAGACAACGATAGGGACTCGGGATAGCCGTACTTGGTACCGGAAATAGGAAGAGCTAGTGGTAGGTTTTAACCGACTTTGGGATTACCACCAAAACCTTCCCTTTACTCTAACCCGTTTGCCTATAGTTTACTACAATAAACGTACAAATAACTCAATATAGGCAAACTACGAACCCCAAAGCCTCAATCTTGTGGTGAAGGAAAGAAAAAGACAAAACGTAATTTAGGAAATGGGTCATGAAAACTTTTGTCTTGTTGATAAATAATGATTGCATTGGATATATTCTTAAAAGTGTTCGCGCTTATCCAGGATGACCATGGGAGATAGTTTGATCTACTATAGTCAGGTTGAGCTTTTACCTTCAGCGTAAACTTTCTGTTAAGAGATCTTCTCAGCTAAACTTCTAAGGCAACTGAAACCAAACTTGGCTACAAGTCCTCGGGTGACTGCCTGTCTGAGGGCGGTTTTCACATTCTTTATGCAAAATGATCACCAGCAGAGCATAGTTTAACACTACATCCTATGGGACAACATATCCAGAGATTTCTACTGAAACTACTTGGTCAATAGGAACCAAACATCGCTTTTTAATCTATGGATTGTCACCAGTAAAAAGGCACTTTTCAGGAACCTTCTGTCCAATATGACCACCAACAGGCAACATAATTTCAGTTTGAGCCTTTGGCAATATTGAACCTATGATAATAAAAATTCAAACAACTTCTCCCTTAAATCAACCGGATTAACTAGAACTAAACACACTTGGCCATAGAAGTCTTTGGTTTATTCCCTAGAAATATTCAAATTCTTGCCCTTAATTCCAAACGAATATTTAAATATTTTGGGAAACAGATTCAAAGATCTTCGTCTCTGAAACGACTGTACTAACTGGAACCAAACTTGGAACAATATATAGTCGTTTGGCGGCCCCCTGCACAAATGTTTTTTTTTTCAGGTTTTCATTTAGGTGTGATCCACGACTGTCGCCAGCATATTTTATGATTTGACCCTTTGAAAAATATGATAGGATATGGAGTGAATGTATACGTGACAAATACGCACATAATATATAAAACACCCCAGTTTATCAAGGATAGGGCTTTTAGTCCTGTCTATATCTTGATGTCGAATGAAGGTCTTCAACAAGTGGTGAACAATATTCGCCCCCTCAAGCGAGATCAAGAAGGCCCCTAGTGTACTCATAAGTGTATTCTTGACAAAAATGTTTGATGTATAAAATCACAAAAATGGACCTCTAAAGGGCATTAATTCCTACATGGGTATTTTGATTTTCTTCAAAATTGCCATGTGTGTAGATCTTGACATGCTGAACATTTTTGCAATGAAAACTTAGCCTCTTTTCCATACTGTTTCTGAAATTCAAGATGACAAAACCACGAAAATGTTTACCAATAAAGGGCAATGACTCCTATATGGGTATTTGGATTTTCTTCAAAATTGGCATGTTGGTAAATCTTAATATGCTGACCACTTTTGCAACTAAACTTAACCTTTATCTGTTAAAGTTTTTTAATAATTTTTTTTTTAAAAAACATCAAAATTTTGAAAATTTTACGGATGAAGGGCAAAAAGTCAAAAATAAGTGATAAGATTTTCTTCAATATTGCAGGGTGGGTAGATTTTGTCATGGTGATTATTTTTACTATATGTCGGATTTCTGATATCTGCAATGGTTTGCAGTTATTGCAAAACAGCAATTTACCCTTTGTTCTATTTTTAGTACCAGCGACTATGTTGTTTGGTTTTTAGACTCCTTGGATACAATTTTGAATTGAAACTACATATCCTGATGATGATCTAGACCAAGTTTGGTTTAAATTGGCCCAGTGGTTTCAGAGGGGGAGATTTTTTTAACAGTTTACGACGGACGATGGACGCCAAGCGAACATACAAGTAGTTTAAAATTGAAGCATAACTGAAATAACATCGATATAGCCAGGAACATATATACATATGAAAAAGAAAGGAAATGGGGTAAATGTCAAGGAGACAATATCCCATATCCAGGTTAAAACGACCCAAAACAAAGCATCTAGGAGTCACCGTACGGTCTTCAACACAGTGAGGAACCTCACACCATATAGTAAGCCTTAAATGGCCCCAAAAGGGTAAAAAAGTGGATAAATCAATGGAAACAAACCAAATCCAATAACCCAAATATCAAGAAACTAAAATTTTATAAGAAGACACGGACAAGCCAATCACCAGCATATTCCTGACTTGGGACAGGCGCAAAAATTGCTGTGGGGTTAAACTCGTTTTCTTGGATCCAAACCCTTATGTAGTTTAAAACATGACCCTAACTGAAACTACAAGTTAAGACCTTCTCCTAAGAAACTACTGGGCAAATTGAATCCAAACTTGGCCAAAAGAGTCTGTTGGTGTTCCCTTGTAAAAAGATACTTTTCAAGTTTCATCTTATACGGTGATAACTTAATTTAATGTTGTACCCTTTAATGTTGTACCCTGAGGGAACATTGCGAAGCTGTCCCCTGATATCACTTGGCAAATTGGAACAACAATCTAACTATAGCCCTAACTGTCTAATTTAAATAAGCAATGAATTGAGCGATACGGGATGTTGAGAACCTCGTGTTTATTCTCGCATTTGTAACCATTTTATACGGGATGTTGAGAGCCTCGTGTTTATTCTCACATTTATAACAATTTTGATACAGGATGTTGAGAGCCTCCTGTTTATTCACACATTTGTAACCATCTTGATAAAGACTGTTGAGAGCCTCGTGTTTATTCTCACATTTATAACAATCTTGATACGGGATGTTAAGAGCCTCTTGTTTATTCTTACATTTATAACAACTTAAATGTTATTTTGCATTGTTCCTTTGTTCAAGATTCAAATTATAACACCTTTTTCACATTATTAAATAACAGCTTTAATACGAAGCTAGTGTATAACTCATTCCTTATGACACCTTTTAAACTAAACGTTCGTTCCATTGCTATTTATGACGATTAAATACTTGCGTACTAATCGACCAGATGATAGCTTAAGAAATGCTGCACTTTTACAGTTAACAAGTTCATCCGGACTTTTTTCAATTTAACCATTTGCAATATTTTTTTATCACACTCTCTTCTGTTACACACATTTTAGTATTTCTGGTGATATAATATAAACACTGACTGATTTCTCTACGGATGTAGTAATTGTAAAAAACATTTAATAAAATAAAAAGATAACTAGAAACACCTACAATGGCCGACAAATATAGCCACATGCCACAATGTATCAAACATGTGCACAATTAAGAAAAAACACAATAAACAAACAAATGACAAACGTAAACAACGATATATAGGAACTTGGGAAGCTCCAAATATGGTAAAGATGATGCCTAACAAAAATTATCAACACACAAAATTTGGGTGCATAAAATAAAACAAAAACCCAGAAAAGCAAGAAATGATAACAATGCTTTGAATGCCAACAAACAACGTACATAACGCAAAACAAAAAAGTTCATGTGGCAATATAATATGTCGGTATTTTTGAAATTGATTGAATCATTCACAAATCAAATGAAGAACTTAATATGGAGAAAAATGTTTTTGGCTGTTTGTGTGTATTAACTTGATAATAAGATAAAATTATAATATATGACAGAAGAAAAAAATGAAAGAATAAAAAATACTTCTACTTCAATGATTTGCACTTTAAAATTTCTGTGCATCTTGCAACACTGGTCCCAACAGGTTGAAATGTTCACTTTCGAAATTTTATAAGAAGACATACATAGATTCAAAATATATAACCTCTTATGACTTTACTTTCAATAAACTTAGACTGCAGCCAAAATATTATCAGAGCAGGTTCGTGATAGGCACATAATAAAAAGATAGCAAAATAAAAGGTAAAAAAAAAACAAGATAGCAAAAAAAAAAAAAAAAAATGTAGATTGAAAATAAATAAAAATTAATACATTTCCATATTGTTTCATCTCCAGACTCTCATATTGGCACGAGTCGAAGTCGAGTGACAATAGGGATTGAGGGGTGGTAACGAAGCCAATGTGGAAATGCCCTTGTATTAAATCTTAAGTACATACTGTTGACAAAATAATATTACTGGACGTATTAAAAAGGAAAAAGAGGACAACTTTGAACTTAGTGAATAAAATGTGCCAAGAACTGGAAACGCATAACCATATATTTTATTAATAAATTGATTATAAAAGCTCTCTATGCAAAAACTTACATGTACCGTCCAGGTAGTATGATCGTCAAACTTCAATTTCATGCAAAATCAATCTATATCATCGGGTATTATCCATGTAAACAGCGTGAATTTGATGCACTTGCAGATAATTTTTCATCGATATAATCTTTCGTATATTTCATTTTTTCATATTCTCATTCAAACACAATTGGTGAAAGCAAAAAAGAATTGAAGCAATTCCATTTTTCTATGATTTTCAAAACCAAAGAATTAATATCTAATAAAGAAACCAGAAATACTTTTTCACCAAATTTTTTATGTCATTCGTGTAAAATTTGGACAAGAATCTATAACTTGTTTTGCGTTATTTGGTATGAAAAAGAAAGGAAATTGGGTAAATGTCAAGGAGAGAACATTCAATCTCCAGGTTAAAACTACTCAACACAAAGCATATAGGGGTCACCATACGGTCTTCAACGCAGTGAGGAACCTCACACCATAAGGCAAGCACTAAATGGCCCAAAGAGTAAACAAGGGGCTCTCAAGAGCCTGTATCGCTCACCTGGTCCTTGATTAACATAGAAATTTTATGTTAAAGAGCCAAAATACATGTATGTAATTAAACTATAGTTCAAATACGCCTAATTACTTTAAGGGGAGAAAACTGCTGTTAGTGTAACCCATGGGGTCCAATGTTAAACTATGTTCCCTACTGGCAGCCATGTTGGATAAAGTGGGAACCTGAAAAAAAAAAAGTTTTTCTTTTCAGGTGTCCACATAAAGACTATTTTGACCAAGTTTGGTTCCATTGGCTCAGTAGTTTCAGAAGAGAAGATCTTTGAATGTGTTTTCCCATAGGGTCCAATATTAAAAACTATGTTCCCCACTGGCTGCCACATTGGATATAGCGTGAACCTGAAAAACACCATTTTGTAAGGGACCACTCAAAGACTATTGTGGCCAATTTTGGTACCGATTGGCTACGCAGTTTCAGAGAATAAGATTTTTGAACGTGTTTTTCCATAGGGTGCAATGTTAAAACTATGTTATCCGCTGACAGTCATCTTAAATATCAAGCTGACTTCAAAACATTTTTTTTTTTGCAACGGATCATCCAATTGGCCCAATATTTTTAGAGTAGATCTCTGAATGTGTTTCCCAATATGGTCCAATTTTTAAATTATGTTCTTAGCTGGAAGCCATCTTGGATATAGCACGAACCCCAAAAAACACTATATTTGTAAGGGAGCAGCAAAGGACTATTTTGACCAAGTTTAGTGCCAATTGGCTTGGAAGTTTTAGAGAAGATCTTTGAATGTGTTTTCCTATAGGGTCCAATGTTAAAACTATGTTTCCTGCTGGCGGCAATCTTGGATATCGCGTGGACCTGAAAAACACCTTTTTGTAAGAGACCACCGAAGGACTATTGTGGCCAAGTTTTGTGCCAATTGACTAAATAGTTTCAGAGAAGAAGATCTTTGAATGTGTTTTCCCATAGGGTCCATTGTTTAAACTATGTTTCCCACTGGCGGCCATCTTTGATATAGCGCGGACCTAAAAAACACCTCTTTGTAAGGGACCACCAAAGGACTATAGTGGCCAATTTTTGCACCAATTGGCTCAATAGTTTCTGAGAAGAAGATCATTGAATGTGTTTTCCCATAGGGTCCAATGTTAAAACTATGTTTCTCTGACAGCAATCTTGGAAAGATTGGAAAGAAGATCTTTGAATGTGCCGCCGTGCGCGGTCCCGGCTTATGAATAGGCCCGCAGCATCCTCTGAGCTTGGAGTATGAGTCGTCCTAAAAGGGGACCCCGAGGGAACCCCGGGATATAGAAATAGGACCTAGTATCTCCGGCTTGCGGGGTTTGACCCCTCCTAAACGGAGGCTGACCCCGAGGGTCCCGGGATATAGAAATAGGACCCAATCCGTGGTTGTGCGGGATTAATAAATACACAACCCATCTTTCGGATGGGATGTAAACTCAGGTCCACGTGTTGGAAGAAACACCACGCTTCCTGCACGTTAAAGAACCCTTGTAGCAAGCTCTTTCTGGGGTGGTCCGTAGGTGATCGGCTACAAGGCTAAATTCCCCGCCCTTGACGATTTCACCCTACTTTTCCAGTGGCAGTCAGAATTTCCCGTCCCATTGCCCTTTCCATACCACAAAGATTTATTTATTAACAAACCTGTTCTAGTCTTGATATAGCTGAAATATTGCTGAGTAGACGTTAAACAATATTCAATCAATCAATCAATCTTTGAATGTGTTTTCCAATAGGGTCCAATGTTAAAACTATGTTTCCCATTGGCGGCCATCTTGGATATCGGGCAGACCTGAAAAACATCTTTTTGTAAGGGACCATCTATGGACTATTGTGGCTAAGTTTGGTTCCATTTGGCCCAGTAGTTTCAGAGGAGAAGATCTTAGAATAAAAAGTTTACGCCGGAAGGACGACCGACGGACAAACGGACTGACGACGGACGCAAAGTGATGGCAAAAGCTCACCCTGGCATTAGCCAGGTGAGCTAAAAAGTAAACCAAAGATTTGAAAACAGAATTAAAGGGAAATAACCAATAACAATGTGGCATTGGAACAAAAATTTTTTTGGTGAAAAAGAGTCCATAACTACAACACAGGCTGTTAGATTTTCTTCAAAATTTCAAAGTATGTAGATCTTGATATGCTGAACATTTTTGCAATTTACAATTCACCTCTATCTGTTACAGTTTTTGAAATAAAAAATAAACAAGAGGCTCTCACGAGCCTGTATCGCTCACCTGGGCCACGGCTGACATATGCACTTAAAATAGTCCCAATGTTTTAAGGGCATTATTTTCAAATTTTTTAATAGACATTGATGTTACATTATCATAAGTTAAACTATGTTCCAGATTAGCAGCTATTTTGGATGGGATGCAATTCCTTTGGCCAAGTTTGGATCCAATTGGCCCAGTAGTTTCAGAGGAGAAGATCTTTGAATGTCTTTTCCCGTAGGGTCCAATGTTAAAACTATGATCCCCGCTGGGGGCCATCTTGGATAAGGCGCGGATCTGAAAAACAACTTTTTTGCAAGGGACCATCTAAGGACATTTGTGGCCATGTTCGGTTTCAATTGGCTGAGTAGTTTCAGAGGAGAAGATCTTTGAATGTCTTTTCCCATAGGGTCCAATGTTAAAACTATGATCCCCGCTGTCAGCCATCTTGGATTTCGCGTGGTCCTGAAAAACTCCTTTTTTGTAAGAGACCACCAAAGGACTATTTTTGCCAAGTTTGGTGCAAATTGACTAAATAGTTTAAGAGAAGATCTTTGAATGTGTTTTCCATAGGGTCCAATGTTAAAACTGTTTCCGGCTGGCGGCCATTTTTGATATCGCACAGACCTGAAAAACACCTTTTTTGTAAGGGACCACCAAAGGACTATTGTGACCAAGTTTGGTGCCAATTGGCTCAGTAGTGTCAGAGGAGATGATCTTTGAATGTGTTTTCCCATAGGGTCCAATGTTAAAACCATGTTTCCTATTGGCGGCCATCTTGGATATCGGGCAGACCTGAAGAACACCTTTTTGTAAAGGACCATCTATGGACTATTGTGGCTAAGTTTGTTTCCAATTGGCCCAGTAGTTTCAGAGGAGAAGATCTTAGAATGAAAAGCTTACGCCGGACGGACGACCGACGGACAGACGGACTGACGACGGACGCAAAGTGATGGCAAAAGCTCACCCTGGCATTAGCCAGGTGAGCTAAAAAGTAAACCAAAGATTTGAAAACAGAATTTAAAGGGAAATAACCAATAACAATGTGGCATTGGAACAAAAATGTTTTTGGTGAAAAAGAGTCCATAACTACAACACAGGCTGTTAGATTTTCTTCAAAATTTCAGAGTATGTAGATCTTGATATGCTGAACATTTTTGCAATTTACACTTTACCTCTATCTGTTACAGTTTTTGAAATAAAAAATAAACAAGAGGCTCTCAAGAGCCTGTATCGCTCACCTGGGCCACGGCTGACATATGCACTTAAAATAGTCCCAATGTTTTAAGGGCATTATTTTCAAATTTTTTAATAGACATTGATGTTATATTATCATAAGTTAAACTATGTTCCAGACTAGCAGCTATTTTGGATGGGATGCAATTCCTTTGGCCAAGTTTTGAACCAATTAGCCCAGTAGTTTCAGAGGAGAAGATCTTTGAATGTCTTTTCCCATAGGGTCCAATGTAAAAACTATGATCCCCGCTGGGGGCCATCTTGGATATAGCACGGATCTGAAAAACAACTTTTTTGCAAGGGACCATCTAAGGACAATTGTGGCCATGTTCGGTTTCAATCGGCTGAGTAGTTTCAGAGGAGATCTTTGAATGTCTTTTCCTATAGGGTATGATCCCCGCTGACAGCCATCTTGAATTTCGCGTGGTCCTGAAAACCTCCTTTTTTGTAAGAGACCACTAAAGGACTATTGTGGCTAAGTTTGGTTTCAATTGGCTTAGTAATTTCATAGTAGAAGATCTTTGAATGTGTTTTCCCATATGGTCCAATGTTAAAACTGTTTCCGGCTGGCGGCAATTTTGGATATGGCACGGACCTGAAAAACACCCTTTTTGTAAGGAATCACCAAAGAGTTTGGTGCCAATTGGCTCAGTAGTTTCAAAGGAAAAGATCTTTGAATGTGTTTGCCCATAGGGTCCTATGTTAAAACTATGTTTCCCGCTGGCGGCCATCTTGGATATTGCCCGGTTCTGAAAAACACCTTTTTTTGTAAGGGACTACCAAAGGACTATTGTCGTCAAGTTTGGTTTCAATTGGCTCAGTAGTTTCAGGGAAGAATTTCTTTAAATGTCTTTTCCCATAGGGTCCAATGTTAAAACTATGTTTCCCGCTGGCGGCTATCTTGGATATTGGGCAGACCTGAAAAACACCTTTTTGTAAGGGACCATCTATGAACTATTGTGGCTAACTTTGGTTCAAATTTGCCCAGTAGTTTCAGAGGAGAAGATCTCAGAATGAAAAGCTGACGCCGGACGGACGACGGACGGACAGACGGACTGACGACGGACGCAAAGTAATGGCAAAAGCTCACCCTGGCATTAGCCAGGTGAGCTAAAAAGTTAACCAAAGATTAGAAAACAGAATTTAAAGGGAAATAACCAATAACAATATAGCATTGGAAAAAAAAATTGATGAAAAAGAGTCCATAACTACAACACAGGCTGTTAGATTTTCTTCAAAATTTCAGAGTATGTAGATCTTGATATGCTTAACATTTTTGCAATTTACAATTCACCTCTATCTGTTACAGTTTTTGAAATAAAAAATAAACAAGAGGCTCTCAAGAGCCTGTATCGCTCACCTGGGCCACGGCTGACATATGTATTTAAAATAGTCCCAATGTTTTAAGAGCATTATTTTCAAATTTGTTAATAGACATTGATGTTATATTATCATAAGCTAAGCTATGTTCCAGACTATCAGCTATTTCTAATAGGATGCAATCATTTTGGCCAAGTGTCGATGCAATTGGCCCAGTAGCTTCAGAGAAGATCTTTGAATGTCTTTTCCCGTAGGGTCCAATGTTAAAACTATGATCCCCGCTGGATGCCGTCTTTGATATAGCGCGGATCTGGAAAACAACTTTTTTGCAAGGGACCATCTAAGGACAATTGTGGCCATGTTCAGTTTCAATTGGCTGAGTAGTTTCAGAGGAGAAGATCTTTGAATGTCTTTTCCAATATGGTCCAATGTAAAAAGTATGATCCCTCTGGCGACCATTTTGGATATAGCGCGGATCTGAAAACAACTTTTTTGCAGAAGTCCATCTAAGGACTATTGCGGCCAAGTTTGGTTTCAATTGGCCAAGTAGTTTTAGAGGAGAAGATCTTTGAATGTCTTTTCCCATAGGATCCAATGTTAAAACTATGATCCCGCTGGCGGCCATCTTGGATATAGCGCGGATCTGAAAAACAACTTTTTGCAGGGGACCATCTAAGGACTATTGTGGCTAAGTTTGGTTTCAATTGGCTTAGTAGTTTCAGAGGAGAAGATCTTTGAATGCGTTTCCCATAGAGTCCAATGTTAAAACAATGATCCCCACTGGCAGCCATCTTGGATATAGTACGGATCTAAAAACAATTTTTTGCAGGGGACCATCTAAGAACTATTGTGGCCAAGTTTGGTTTCAATTGTCCCAGTAGTTTCAGAGGAGAAGATCTTCGAATGTCTTTTCCCATAGGGTACAATGTTAAAACTATGATTCCCACTGGCGGCCATCTTGGATATAGCACGGATCTGAAAAACAACTTTTTGCAGAAGACCATCTAAGGACTACCGTGGCAAAGTTTGGTTTCAATTGGCCCAGTAGTTTTAGAGGAGAAGATCTTTGAATGTCATTTCCCATAGGGTCCAATGTTAAAACTATGATAACGCTGGCGGCCATCTTGGATATAGCACGGATCTGAAAAACAACTTTTTTGCAGGGACCATCTAAGAACTGTTGTGGCCAAGTTTTGTTTCAATTGGCCCAGTAGTTTCAGAGGAGAAGATCTTTGAATGTGTTTCCCATAGAGTCCAATGTTAAAACTATGATCCCCGCTGCCGGCCATCTTGGATATAGCACGGATCTGAAAAACTACTTTATTGCAGGGGACCATCTAAGGACTATTGTGGCCAAGTTTGGTTTCAATTGGCTGAGTAGTTTCAGAGGAGGAGATCTTTGAAAGTGTTTTTCCATAGGGTCCAATGTTAAAACTATGATCCCCGCTGGCGGCCATCTTGGATATTGCCCGGTTCTGAAAAGCATTTTTTTTGCAGGGAAACATCTAAGGACTATTCTGGCCAAGTTTCGTTTCAATTGGCCCAGCAGTTTCAGAGGAGAAGATCTTTGAATGTCTTTTCCCATAGGATCCAATGTTAAAATTATGATCCCCACTGGCGGCCATCTTGGATATAGCGCGGATCTTAAAAACAACTTTTTTGCAGGGGACCATCTAAGGACTGTTGTGGCCAAGTTTGGTTTCAATTGGCCCAGTAGGTTCAGAGAAGATGATATTTGAATGAAAAGTTTACGCCGGACGGACGACGGACGGACGACGGACGAAAAGTGGTTGTTTTGTTTTTGTTTTTGTTTTTTGTTTCTGTTTTTTATTTTTGTTATGTTTGATTTATTATTTTTGTTTTGTTTGTTTTTTAACTAAACTAGGCATCACATTTGGTATTTTCTGAACTACACTAACACTATACAACATGTTTATATCAGGGCAACATTTAAAAATACAGTCTATTCAAAATTGCACAATTGATTCCAGAAGTACATGCTCTAATTACTAAAATACACCTTTATTGAAACACATCCGCTATATTAGAAAGAAAAAGAAAGTGAATTCTCTATAATAAAAAAGATAATAAGGGGATCTTCTGTCTAATATCCTTTTTAAAAGAAGTGTAAAATTTATTGTAGTGAGTATAATGGAGCATTTGGTTGTCATGGAGACCAAAACAGACTCTACGTCTTTGAGAAACATGTGTTTTTTCCTGCAGTGATATTTTGATTTCAGTAATATGTAAAAACAATTTATAATGTGAACCCTGCCAATTTTTAAAGTTGTCTCTAAATGCAATGATATCCGTTTTTCAGTCTTTTGTGTTTCGCTCTTCACACACATGCAGTTATAACTGAATATCTTTGAACATCATTATCCTTTGCTAACTTTTTCTTTGTTTTGCAGTTGCCTTAGTTTCTACGTAAAATGTTGAGATTTCTGTTGATTATTGGTTGTGAATTTTTTTTTCACCATTTAGTGTTATATATTAACTTATTCCTGTAGCTATTATACATTTGTATAAACACAGATAGGTAAGGTATTTTCATTATGTATAACTTTAGCTGTTGGGTACTGTAGGTGACAAGGAAAAGCGAGAGGTGTTACATGTTTCCAACAATGAAGTGCATGTATCCTGTTTGGTGCCAAGGTAACCGCCAGGACAGGCAAACATGAATCAAGAATATATGGCACTTTCAAACTGACCAATTGCTTGCTGACCTCAGAGACTTGGAAACAAGCAGAAAATAACTACACAACAAAACACTGGTATACTTTAGTACCTTGTAAAATTTTGAAGTGGAAAGAAAACCATTTTAAAATAATATTTGCTTTCTTCCAAAATTCCACTATGATTTGAAAATTCCATTCGGAATCCTTGTTTATTTATTTCAAAGAGAAATATAGTATTCTGTTTGGAAATTGTTCATTAAAACTTTTGAATTACGATCTCAGACCTCGCAAACCAATGTAGTGTTGTTACTTTGCCGGTATGGCAATTTGTACTACTTGATAACATTTTCGTTGCTTATATAAGTCTTTCGATCAATAAAGACATTTATTGCAAAGTAATTTCATATCTATATGATCAATACTAAATTAATATGTTAAGGTATATTATTTTCATAACAATGGGAAAAAAAATTCTTACCAGTTTCGAAGTCATTTTTGATACAAATTCCTAAATCCTACATTTTTAAATGAAATTCTGAAAATATTGACATTAAAGACTTCTTTTTGAACCAGGAAGATAGTTAAGTAGAGACTTATCCATTTGATTTAAATTTCACACATCACTAGGTATTTTAATTTTACGTTCATTGCCCTAGTGTTTTTAATGTATTTAAATATTTAAATACAAACACAAATATACTTGTCAAACTTTAACTTGAACTGTTGAACGAATGATTGTTAAAGGCATTTTATTATAAATATATGTGCAATGTGTTCTTTATACAAAGCGCAATTTTGCGAAAAATATCGATAAAGCTTTTTTATTTATTGATTAATTTTTCAAATTTTGTTTTTGTTTTTTGTTTCTGTTTTTTTTTTGTTGTTGTTTATTTTTGTTATGTTTGATTTATTATTTTTGTTTTGTTTGTTTTTTAACTAAACTAGGCATCATATTTGGTATTTTCTGAACTACACTAACACTATACAACATGTTTATATCAGGGCAACATTTAAAAATACAGACTATTCAAAATTGCACAATTGATTCCAGAAGTACATGCTCTAATTACTAAAATACACCTTTATTGAAACACATCTGCTATATAAGAGAGAAAAAGAAAGTGAATTCTCTATCATAAAAAATATATTTAGGGGATCTTCTGTCTAATTAACAATGAAGGGATATGGAGTAAATGCAAATGAGACAAAATCTCTACAAATACATGATAAAACACAGCAATGGAACAACGCTTTTATTGTTGTTCTTCATCTTGAAGTCACCATGAGGCCTTCAACAATGAGCATTACCCATACCTCATAGCAAGTTCAAGACGGCCCCTAGCACCAGTTTGAGTGGTATTCATTGCTAATTGCTGAGCAACGCTACATCCATGCTTTTTTATCCTTTGATCCATGGATGCGGGATCGTCAACAAACATAAACTAATATCCTTTTTAAAAGAAGTGTAAAATTTATTGTAGTGAGTATAATGGAGCATTTGGTTGTCATGGAGACCAAAACAGACTCTACGTCTTTGAGAAACATGTGTTTTTTCCTGCAGTGATGTTTTGATTTCAGTAATATGTAAAAACAATTTATATTGTGAACCCTACCAATTTTTTAAGTTGTCTCTAAATGCTATGATATCCGTTTTTCAGTCTTTTGTGTTTCGCTCTTCAAACACATGTAGTTATAACTGAATATCTTTGAACATCATTATCCTTTGCTCACTTTTTCTTTGTTTTGCAGTTGCCTTAGTTTCTTCGTAAAATGATGAGATTTCTGTTGATTATTGGTTGTGAATTTTTTTTCACCATTTAGTGTTATATGGTAACTTATTCCTGTTGCTATTAAACATTTGTCAAAAACTCAAATTATCAGATAAAATATAACAGACTTATTATTAATATATGAATTTCATTTTTAATTTAAATAAATCACATCCTGAAATACATTGTAATAATAAATAAAATGTAAAGCTTTAATATTTTAGAAAAGTTTTTTAAGAAGGGAAAATAAATGCACTTTGTGTAAAACAAGAGTCCAAGTTGTATAGATAGGATTTCGGGAAATAAACCAAGAGAGGTAAATAACACCTCACCACATAATTTTGGAGATATAATTTTTAATCACACAACATTCAACGATCTATTATTGTTCTATATGGACCTTCCATATTTTTCCATGTTTTATCACGATTTCGTGACATTTACATTAATACATGTAATTCAAAATCAATGTATAGGATCAGACATGCATCCATGATTCTGGTTGTATCGTTTCCAGATATCGGCAATTTTTATTGATCTGAATGAACATGTATTGTATTAAATATTTTACGAAAGGATATGGAGTAAATGAACATGAGACCATAGCACACATATGTTAACTCCAACTGCAATAATTTTAATGAGCTGTATGGTCAGAAGCCATTGTATTTAGACATTTCAAATATCATTCTAATATAGTTTTGTTCACTTGCTTTAATTAGTGAGAGATGATCTTAACATCATTTTGCCATAGTTTCTTATGTTAATCAATGTTTCGATGAGGCTGGTATGTTTGTTGACGGATCTTAATGAACATGAAGAAGAAAGGAAATGGGGTAAATGTCAAGGAGACAACATCCCATATCTAGGTTAAAACGACCCAAAACAAAGCATCTAGAGGTCACCATAAAGGAAGCCCTAAATGGCCCCAAAAAGGTAAAAAAAGTGAATAAATCAATGGAAACAAATTGGAAAAATGTTGTTTTAAAGGAATACCATTTTCTAGTTAAGTTTGGTCCAGTTTCTTTCAGAAGGGTTACAGGGGTAATCAAACCAAGCGTTTCCTTATATGCTATTTATTAATCTTAATAAATAATTTTATGATGTTTACTAGATTTGTGTGTAAAGAGAGACAACTCTGTGTATAGAAGAACAAGAGGCTCTCAAGAGCCTGTATCGCTCACCTGGGCCATGGCTGACATAGATAGTCAAAATAATCCAAATGTTTAATGGTTTCATTTTCAAGTTTGTTAATAGACATTGATGTTATATGATCCAAAATTAAACTATATTCCCCACTGGCAGCTATTCGGATTGGGTGCAGACGTACGGTCACCTTTCTAGAAGGGACCATGTAAGGATCATTGTCTCTAAGTTTAGGTATAAATTGGCTTTGCGGCCTCAGAGGAGAAGATGTTTAAAAATCTTTTTAATCATTTTTCAAAGGGAACCATCCAAGGACCATTGTGACCAAGTATGGTTCCAATTGGCCAATCACTTTCAGAGGAGGAAATCTTTGAATGATTTTCCATAGGGTCCAATGTTAAACTATGTTTCCCGCTGGCAGCCATCATGGATGAGATGCGCACTTGCTGGACA
>MJUU01002956.1:68639-98092 GCA_002080025.1 Modiolus philippinarum | reverse complement strand
TGAAAAGAACTACTAATTCAGTGGCAGTCTGTATCTTTATGTCATGAATTCCGCTATCTTTGTCACGCCTTTCGAGGTAGTGATGGACATTTCCCGATTCTCTTATATCTGCCCAACTACGAACTGACGTCTTCTGGTCTTACCATACATCTATGTATTATAAACCTATGGTTTGACTATTTCTTACAAGTTATGTGTCTCTTGCCAGAACTTCAGGTAAGACAGTGTTCTGTGTCGTTTTGTTTTCTGCTTTTCTCTAAATACATCTTTAAATACGCCCGAATATGTACTTCGTTCAAGTTGAAAGGTACTTTAATGAATGAAAAGAAACCAAACGGCAACAGACGTTGTTTATATAACGCGGACGTTTTTGAAGACATGGGATTGAAAATTTTTCTAATAAATTGACCAATCATATTTGTCGTTACATTTTACATTAAGAATAAACCCGAATCTCATAAAAACTTGCAGAATTTGTAACTAGCAGACATGAAATGAAGAATTATACGAATTATTGAGTATAAAGACATCTTTTCAACATCCTTACATCGTCGGAAAATTAATTTTTACTTGCTTGCTGTATAACAATAAATGTCCTTTTATATTACAATATTAACCCCCTTTGATATTTTCTGACTTTCATAAAATTTTCTGACAATAAATTCACATTTACTTTATTTCGCATAATTTCGAGAAGAGGTGTTTCAAAAAGAATATAAAATTAATATATTTGCACTTATTTAGTGTTTTTTGAAAGTAAAGAATCCACTTGCTAATATTAAAATCGTTTAAAACCTTATATTTTATATTTTTAATTCTAGATCAACATCTACCTTGTAAAAAAAAAACAAAAACAAACTTTTTCTTAATTTTTATATTTTATTGTGACCAACTTCATTCGTTTTGAAGAGTTATGTTATGCATTTCAGGAACACTGAAACGTGATATCATCAATATACCAAGTGCAACAGAAAATATTTAAATGCGAATAAGTAGCCATTTGATATATTTGATGTAGTTGGAACTTTTTATATCCACTGAAACACAATTTTTCTCCACCTCTGAAAAATATACAGAATTTGATATTGGGTTTGTAAAAGGTTAAAAGATTTTATCTATCGCTCTTACTCCAAAACGAAGCATTCGTGGTTGAGTATTAAAGACAGACATGATAGTTCGAGCTTGAAAAAGTGTTGCATTAGCAAAAAAAGTATTACATCTCCAAAAGAGTAAAGTGTCGAAAATAGAGAAAATCCTGCTTACTCGACAAGAGCCAAAGCTACAAAGTTTAAGACATCAGATCAATGAGCAAGTCATGCCTATCTCTATGAAGCATAAAACGAGTGCCATACGCAGAAGTGAAGAATATAGTTGCATACATTTCAAAGGGTTTATTTGTTTTGAAAAAGTATGAGTACGTGATAAAAATATAAATGAAAAACAAAACAAACTAACAGACGAAAACAAACAAACAAACAAAACCGAACAAAACAAAAAGGATAAGAGCATCACAATACCAAAACACATACATTAATCCCCGCCCCTCCCACAAACAAAAAAAACGAAATAAAAAAAACCAAAACAAATCGAATTGAAGGGGGAAATCAGGAAAAATAACAATAGAAATATTGTAACAAATTTGTATGCCAGACAAGTCACAGTATTATAACAAACTAAAATTCTTTTTTAAACATTTTCTTTGCCCTTAAAGGGGCTTTCAGATACATTGTGGCATTTACTTCTTCTTAATTAACTTGGCTTTCCTTGCTTATAGTTGTTTTTTGTTTCTTATGATGGTTTAGCTGTCATCTTAAAATGGCTTGGGAAAAATGCAGGTTCCCTTACTGTTGACGTTTTCGTGACCGATTTATGTGTCAAGTTTTTTATCTATTTATTTTTTTTTTTCTTTTTTGTTTATTTATTTTATTTTTTTTTTGTCTTTGTCTTTTCCGGTTTTTTTCTTGACATCTCAAAGTACAAATGGCTTTGGATGCCAACGCTTCAAGTGCTACCGGTTTCTTCGATTCGATTTGTCTGCAGCCTTCTACTTGAGAGTCTTTCCTGGCCATGGTGTTTTAACAATTGGTACATATCCACACTTTCTAGATTTAACCTTTCATACCTTATAAAGGGAGAACGCGGACCTCCTTGAAGTCGCTTTTAAAAAATTTGCCCTTATATTTTACGCAAGTGAAAAAAAAATGTTTTAGATATATTTTTTTTTGTCTTTTCAGTGAAATAAAATTGGCATTGTACCTGTCCTCGTTGTCCTCGAAAATAGTTCCTAATAAATTTGGTAAATTCTTTCTTAAATCTGTTTACTTTTCCTTTTTGGTGAATTCCTGATTTTTATTTAATTCCGGGGGCAAGTGTAGGCTTCTAATGAAATGTATAAAAATGTCTGTGATATTTGAACAGAAACTTTCACGAAGGCCAGGTAGAGTGTGTATGAATTTTTCCGTTTTCGGAGCTCTCTGAACTCGTCGACTTAGGAACGCTAATATTATTTATATAGTCAAGCAGAAAGAGGCAATGAGAATGAATTTTGAATATGACATAACATCAGTCAAAGAATGATATGACATCAGGGAAAAAATGATACAGAGTTTAGGATGTGCTATGATATGTTGGCCATAAAAATGAATTTGGAATAACGGCACAAAGACTAACCATTATGTATATTAAATATTTCATCGGAGAATCAGGGACATAAAATAGGCGTAACGAGATACTTTCAATTGGACGGTTTCCGCATTGTGGAAAATTCTTCATATTATAAGTGGAGAAGTGTGGTACCGAAATTTCAATTTTGCTTAACAATGAACCAAATTATCGCAATGTTCCCTGAGGAGAATTACCTATAAAAAGGTAGAATTTTAATTTTGCGTTTTGTTTTTCTCTTTTGTTTTAAATGTGCCGGTTTGGTATGAGTTATTTACTTTATTTAGAAAATTTACATGTAGTTTATTCAAATTTTTTTCTCTCTGTTTTTTTAGGTAGGGGACTAAATTTTGAAAGCAACAAGTAAGAACAAGCCGAAGAAGGGTGCTAAGATTTGGGGCTTATCTCGCTTATCTCGCCCTTTATTTTGAAAAGAACTACTAATTCAGTGGCAGTCTGTATCTTTATGTCATGAATTCCACTATGGGAAACACTGTTGATTTTCAATGCAAAGCACACTGTCAAGGCAATCGATGAAAGGACAGTCTGTTCTTTGCAGGCTGAAGGCTTCCCTACTGAGCTCTCCGAGGCGTTGAAGCTTCTGTCCCTCAAACTGCCGGACGGTCTCTATGCTTTGAGATGTTGTGTCGCCGGGGTAACAAATGGAAACTTTGCCTTTGAATCTACCAAGGGTAAGTTCGAATTTGTCACCCCGCCTTTGGTCAATATAAAAGTGACAACAAAAGTCCGAATCGATCAAAGGAAGAGACCAGTAAGGAAAATCCGTAAAACATTCGACTGAATCAGGGGAACACAATCTGTCACGGAACATTTTTGGCAAGCCGTCATATTCCCGACTTGGAACGGGCATTTTATAAATAAAATGGTGGGTTAAACCAGGTTTATTGATGCATCAACATCCCGCTTATATGACGACTAACTATAGCTTCTGTGTGCCCAGATTGTGTTAAATGTCAAAGCCATAATATTGCCAGGGCGCACTACACTATTTCAATAGTACTATAAAAATAGTGCCTTTTAATTTGTAGTGACTCCAGCCATTTGATACATGTTATAATCAGCAAGATCATAGATTATTTCTAGGTGAATGACGGAGAGCAAAGAACAGTTGAAAAAACCTGATTAAGTTGCATAACAAGCTAGAAACGGATCGAATGAAATATGATCAAACACCGAAAATTCTCTGTTGCGACTATGTAAAAAATTAACCGGAACGTGTCAATTCAATTTTATTTTCTTATTTGACATAAAACATATGGTTTAAATATTTATTTTATCGTGTTGGTGATCTGTTAACGGAAAGCAAGTTCCCGCAAGTTCAATGCAGAGAAGACCGTCAAGACCATCGGTGAGTACCCTCTGTTCTTTAAAGGCGAGAAGGCTTCCCGACTGAAGCCACCCGAGCCGTAGAAAGTTCTCTCCCTCGACCTACCGTCCGTTACATGGAAGGAGAGAATCTTCCACGGGTAGGAGACCTCACCCGTTAAGCCTTCTCGCCTGCAAAGAACCAAGGTCCTGTCACTGATCACCTTGACGGTCTACTTTGAATTGACCAAGGGCAAGTTTGAATTTGTCAGCCCCGCGACACAGTATCTCAAAGCCGGGAGACGCCCCGCGACGGATCATAACAAGCATAACCAGGGTGACCGCCCCGATAGGTCGAGGGGGAACCTTCCATGGCTCGAAGGCCTCGGGTAGGATGCCTTCTCGCCCCTAAGGGACCTACGGTTCCTCCCGCCGACTACCAGGCCGGTCTGCTCTGCATCGAAAAAGTGACAAAGTCCGAATTCTTCGCCCACGCGACGGATTACACCAATAGACCATTTGTCAGTTCTGCAATCAAGAGAATTAATTTAGCAAAACCCAAAAGGGAGGTAACTTTTCGAAAAATCTCAAGGGGACAGAATGGTTCCCTGCTTGTGAAAACCAACCAAAAAATAAATCATTTGAAATCAAAAGTTAGTAGTTAATTAAATGAGATTGTCCAGGCCAAGTCTGGCCAACCTCAATTAATTAACTACTACAAATTTTGACCCCCTAAAAAACCCTCAAAACACCTAAAATAACATAAATTTTGTCAGAAAAAGCAAAAACAGCACAAAAACCCCATATTTTTTAACCCTCAAAAAAAAAGGCACAAAAAGAACCCCCCCCCCAAAAAAGTTACCCGGGAGTACACCGAATAAAAAACTTAAGTGCGGGTCTAACACAGTAAAAAAAGTTACCCGGGAGTACACCGAATCCAAATTTCTGTTGCGGGTCTAACACAGTAAAAAAAATCTAAAACTTAGTCATCTGTAATTCTTGACTATAGAAAGAACCTATAATTTCTTCACCTTTTAAATCTTTTATTTTATAAGTAATAGGGTTTGTATTTAAAACTTTTTCAATTAAAAATAATTCTCTTCTCCAACGAGTTGTATAACCCTTTTCAAATTGACCTTTCTTTTTTGTTATTCTTACTCTATCTCCTACTTTGAATTTAGGGTTTTTAATTTTCTCTTCTTTTTCTGCATATAAATTTTTATACACTGTTAATTGGTTTTTAGATTTACTTGCTTCAAATGGTGTCATTTTAATTGAAGAATGAACTGTATTATTATAATTTTTAACTAATTTATCTAATACGTCATAATATTTAAATGTTCCAGTAGCAGTAAAATATTTAAACATATGTTGTTTCATTGTTCCTATCCATCTTTCTACTACACTAGATTTTTCTTCATTTTCAGTTGAATATAACTTTATGTTATTATCTTTTAACAATTCTTTTACCTGTCGATTATAGAATTCTGATCCTTTATCTCACAAAATATACATTGGTTTTCTTTCTTTAAATAATGTTTTAAATGCTTCACTTACTGTTACTCCTGTTTTATTTTTCAATGGAATTAACCAACCATATTTACTAAATACATCTATAACTGCTAATAAGTATTTATAGTGTTTATTTTGTTTTGAATATTTTTGCATATCTACTAAATCAACTGCCCATGTCTGATCAACAGAATGAACATAAACACGTCTTTTAGGAAAAACGTTTACAACTCTGTGATGTAATTCATCTGCTAATCTATTTGTTAGATTTGTAAACACCATTTTAAATAAATAAAAATTCTTTTTTAAAAAATGACAGAAGGAAAAATCTGTATAAAATGTAATGAATATAAAACATATAATAATTATTATAAAGATTCTAAAGCATATGATGGATTAAAAGCAAAATGTAAACAATGTTTATACTTTGTTAAAAAAAATCATCCAGAAAGAAATAAAGAAAAATATAAACAAGCTTATAATGAATTTATAGAAAGAAATCCTAATTATCAAAAGAATTATTATTTAAAAAATAACATCATTAAAAATCATAATTAAAAATTTCTTTTATAAAAATGGTCAGTAAAAAAACCAAATCATTTAAAGATCTTATTACTGAAATCGATGTTGATGATATAGAAGAAGATGACATTGATAAATATATAAACTTATTAAAAAATAAGATAGTTATTAATCAATTTCCTTTGAAAATAAAAATAATACTAACAAGTGAATTTTCAACTCCTATGTCATTTGATATAATAGAAAGTCATTATTCTCATCCTACTCAATATATCCTCACACAAAATAAAATATCAAAATTTTATAAAACTTTAATACATAAATTTAAAGCTTGGATAGATGAATTTCAAGAAAGAGGATCTGGTTTTGTTTTTAGAAATATTAAAAGTGTAAAAGTAAATTAATATAAATATGATTATCAAAAAGCTTCATCTTATATTCCTCTTCAATTTAAATCAAGAAACATTATCAATGTTCAAAATAAAAATGACAACAAATGTTTTTTATGGTATATATTAGCAAAGTTATATCCTGCTCATGAACATAAACAAAGAGTATCTAAATATAAAGCATATGAAAATAAAATTTACATGAAAGGAATTGAATATCCTGTAGCAATTAAAGATATTTCAAAAGTAGAGAAACAAAATAATTTAAGTATAAATGTATTTGAGTTAAAAGACCAAGCAAAAAAAGAATCTTTAAATCCAGTTAGAACTTCAAACGTAGAAAGTGAAAATGTAGCTGATCTCTTATACATTGAAAGTAATGGAAATATCTATTATTGTTTAATTAAAGATTTAGATAGTTTCAAGTATGATAAGAATAATCATAAATTATTTACATGTAGAAATTGTATGAAAGGATATCAAAGAGAAGAAACACTAATAATACATAAAGAAACATGTTATAATCACGAATGTTGTAATGTTATAATGCCTGAACCAGGAAAAAATATTCTTAAATTTCAAAATCATCATTTTAAAAATAAACTACCATTTGTTATCTATTCTGATTTTGAATCAGATAATATTCCAATATCTACAACTCAACCAAATCCAGATGAATCATATACAAATCCAATACGAAAACAAAAACCTAATAGTTATGGTATTTACGTTCATTCGGATTATCCAGAAATATTTGAATCACAATATTTTTCTGATGTTGGTAATGATGCAGCAGAAAAATATGTAAAAAAAAGTTATACAAATATTTAAAAAAATAAATTATAAGATTTACCTTAATGAGAAGAAAGAGCCAATATTAAATAAGAATGAAGAAGAAAAATTTCAAGAAGCAACTAAATGTTATATTTGTGAAAAAGAATTTGAAGAAAATAATAATAAAATAAGAGAACATAATCATCTTTCAGGTAAATATAGAGGAGCACCTTGTCAGTCATGTAACACAAAAGGAGGTAAAGCAACGAAATTAATACCTGTATTTTTTCATAACGGATCAAATTACGACTTCCATTTTATTATTGAAGAACTTATGAAATACGAAAACGGTTATGATGAAGTAAAACTTCTCTCAAAAAATTCAGAAGAATATATTTCTATAGAATACGGTTCATATTATAAAAAATTAAGATTCCTAGACTCATATAGATTTACTCAAAAAAAATTAGCAGATATTGCTAAATCAATGGATAAATTTCCTATTTTTAGAAAAAGAATTTAAAGGTAATACAAATCTTTAAAAACAAAAAGGATTTTATCCATATGAATATATTGATTCTATAGAAAAAATTAAAGATAAAAAACTTCCAGATATTAAAGAATTTTATTCAAATTTAAAACAAAAAACAATTACAGAAAAAAAGTATGAACATGCACAGAAAGTCTGGGAACATTATAATTGTAAAACTTTATTAGATTATCATAATTTATATCTTAAAACAGATGTTCTTATCTTAGCCGATGCTTTTGAAAATTTTAGAAAATTCTTTTTAAAACATCATGAAATAGACCCCTGTTATTGTTATTCTGCTCCCGGTTTGACATGGCAATGCGGTTTAAAATATTCAAAAATAAAACTAGAATTATTAACTGATTATGATATGTTATTAATGTTTGAAAAGGGTATAAAATGAGGATTTTCCGGAGTTCTAGGACCAAGACATGTAAAAGCATTTAATAAATATACTACTAACTATGATAGTGGAAATAGAATAATAGATAAAAATGAAATGAAAGAATGTTTAGAAATATTAAAAAATGGAGGAAACTTAAACGATTTCTTATTAGAAAAATATTTACTATATCTTGATGCGAATAATTTATATGGTTGGGCAATGTCACAGAAATTACCAATCAAAAATTTTAAATGGGAAAAGGATCCTGATTATTATAAAAATATTCCAAAAGGAAGAGGATGTTTAATTGAATGTGACTTAGAGTACACAAATGAATGTAAAAAGAAAACATATAAATATCCTTTAGCACCGCAAAATGAAAATAGATAAAGAAGAATTATCTCCTTATCAATTAAAATTATTAAAAGATAAACCATTAGGTAAAGAAGAAAAACTTTTTTTAACATTATATGATAAAAAGAAATATATTATTCATCACTCAATATTAAAAGAATATATTAAACTTGGTTTAAATGTAAAAAAAAGTATATAGAACTATTTCTTTTAAAGAATCAAATTGGTTAGCAAAGTATATTAATTTTAATACTGAACAAAAAACTAAATCAAAATCTGCTTTTGAAAAAGATCTATGGAAACTTATGAATAATAGTTTCTACGGGAAAACATTGGAAAACATCAGAGGAAGACGTGAGATTAAATTACTTACTGATCAGAAAAAAGTAAAAAAATATATAAATAAACCAAATTTTAAAGACTCAATAATATTTAATGATAACTTTGTTGCAATCGAAAATAAAGTTACTTCTGTTAAATTTAATAAACCTATTTATTTAGGACAGGCTATATTAGATTACTCGAAACAATTAATGTATAACTTTTATTATAATGTTGTTAATAAATTAGGGGAAAAGAATGAGTTAGTGGCTTCAGACTCAGTTTTAGGTGATACCCCAATGATACTAAGGTATAAAAATAAAATATTTATTGGAAAAATAGAAGATATTGCTTATAAATATGAATATGAGTATAAATAATCAAATGGTAAATTTTATTGTAAACCAAACATTATTGAAGTTTGGACAAGCAAAGGATTCTCTAAAATAAAAACTATAATCAAACATGAAACAAATAAAGAGATGTTTAGAGTTGTTACACCATTAGGGTTTGTTGATGTGACAGAGGATCATTCTTTGATTAAAGAAAACAACGAAATTATCAAACCTAAAGATTTATCATTAAATACTAATCTTTTATTTAATAATAATTATAAAGAAAATTTAAATCCTCCATTAAAGAAAGAATTCTTAAAATTAGAACCATCAACTTTAGAAGAAAAAAGAGCTTTTATAGAAGGGTTTTTTCTTGCAGATGGAAGTAGTGGAATTTATCAAAATAAACGGGGAGGAATACAATATTCTTGGAATTTAAATAATCAAGATTTAAATCTTTTAAATAAATGTTTAGAATACTGTAAAGAATTATATCCAACCGATATTAAAATAATAGATTGCAAGAAATCAGCCAAGGTATATAAAATTGTTCCAAAGGGAAGTATTAAAGTAATGGCTGAACAATTTGAAAGATTTTATACTGATAAAAAAGAGAAATATATTCCATATAAAATTCTTAATAGAAACTATAATTATAAATTATTCTTTTTTAGAGGATTTTATCAAGGAGATGGTTATAAAAAAGGAAAGGATTGTAATTTTTCCTTTACACAAAAATCTAAAATTACATTTTCATGTTTACATTACCTTATAACATCTCTAGGATATAATACTAACGTCAATACAAGAAGAGATAAACCAAATATATTTTTTTAAATATAGCAAAAAAAAGAACATGTTGCTAATGTAAAAAAGATAATATCATTAGGGAAAGAAAAAAGAACTGTTTACGATTTATCTACAGAAACTGAAGATTTTAATTGTGGATTTCCTTTAATTGTTCATAATACCGATTCTATATTCTTAAGTATTAAAACTAAAGATATTTATGAAGATATGAAAGAAATAAAAGATGAATTAGATACATCGGATTATCCTAAAGATCACTCTTTATATTCAGAAAAAAATTAAAAAGTAATTGGTAAATTTAAAGATGAACTTAATTCAAAAATTATGAATGAAATAGTTTTTTTAAGAAGTAAAGCTTATTCTTATACGTTAACAGATTTAAGTGAAAAAAGAAATTAAAAGGAATTGGAAAAACTACGATAAAGAAAGATATTAAATTTGATGATTATAAAGATTGTCTATTTAATAATACTAATAATAAACCTAAAATGAATAAAATGTATACATTAAACTCTAATAAACATGAAATGTATGTTAATGAAATAAATAAAATGAGTATGACTCCATTTGATGATAAGAGATATATCTTAGATAATGGAATAGATACACAACCTTATGGTTTTAATTAATTTTAATTTCCAAGCAATTAAACCAGTTAATGCCATACCACAAATAACAAATGCAATTTCTCTATTTTTCTGATCTTCTGATGGAGTATAAAAATCACTTAATTCTGGTTTAAGATCTAAAACTGAATTGAAGGTAAATTTAATTGTTTACCAGTAAAATTATAATATTCTCTCATAGCTTGATCAACATCATCAAAAGTTTGAACAGCATGATTTTCTTTTTTTAATTGTTCATTGATAAAATCTAATCTTTGAATTCGTCTTTTATTCCATTTTTCTGTTTCTTCTTCTATTTTTTCTATAGCTTTGTCATGTCTTATTTTTTCTTCATTTGTATTTCTACCCATGTGTGAAAATAAATAATTACTCCCAGAAAATGCCAAAGCGTTCGTCATTGCTCCTCCTAACATCATTGCTAAAGCACTTGCCATTTTTTAAGAAAATAAAATTTATTTCATATTATCAGCAGGTATAATGCCTTGCTTAATCAACATGTCTTTTGTTGCCATTGCAAGCAGTATATCAATGGATAACATAAAAATATCATTCATGTTAAAATCTACTTTTGGTGCTGACCTTCTAAATACTTTTTTACCTATTTCTGCATACCCAACTGTTAATAATGTTTCCACTCCAGCATGATATAACATATTTGCTATTTGTTTTCCGTCTTTTGGTGTTGCCATTTTTATATATTAAATTTTTAATTTTTTTTTAATTTTTTTAATTTTTTAATTCTTCTATTTCTTCTTCTATTTCTTTTTTTAATTCTTCTTTTTTTAATTCTTCCTTTTTTAATTCTTCATATAATTCACATAATTTTAAAAAACTATTTATAGCTGTTAAAAAGAATGCTGAAAAAATTAACTCGTTTATCATTTCATCTATTTTTGCTATTTTACCCATTTTAAAAAAAAATAATAAAATTAGTTAATTTCAAACGGGTCAATTTCTTTTTGTTTTTCTGGTTTTTTAAAGGGATTTGCTCGCTTGGTTTTTCTTTGCCAAACATGATTTCTCAAATTATTTTTTCTCTTTGTTTATAAAAAAACAGCCCCAATCTACCTACTACCCCAATTGATAAACATAATGGTAATATGTAATTTTTGTTCCAATTTTGTTTGTTTGTTGGACATAGATGATGAAAAGAATCCGTAGTTTTATCATCTTTTGTTATTTGAGGTGGAACAGCTTGTTTTAATTCAATGTTTTCTTTTTTTAATTTTTCTGATTCTTTTCGTTTTAATTCATTTTTTAGCTTTCTTGCTTCTACGCCTTTCCTACCAGCGGCTACTCGTTTTGGATTTTTTTGTTGGGTTTTTTTTAAAAGGGACTCTTTTATTTCTTCTTTAGTTTCATTTTCACTCGTCATTTTTATGTCATTATTTTCGTCTTTTTTTGGAAATCAATATGTCTTGCTGTTGTTAACATTGCAGTAAAAGGAGCAAGATACATTCCATATCTATAATACAGTTCACAACATACATTAGTTAAAGCGTGATTGATAAAAGGATCTTCCCCTAAATCTTGCATTAAATTTGGTGGATTAACAAGGTTAAAATACTTTGATACACCCATAACATATAAGTTAATAAAAGAGTTTCCTAATGTTTTGGTCATACTGGCCCCTAATCTTGCTTCATATTTACAATATAATTTATGTATTTGTTTTGGTGTCATTGTATCAATTTCTGACAATTGTAATTCTTTACCCAGATATTGCTTACTACCCCCACCAGCTACAACGGCTGATAATCTTTCACGTTTTTTTTTCTTGTTTGTCATTATCACATCCGTTCGAATCAAAATCTATGTTTTCAATATTATGTTCATTTGATAATTCTTCAGCGTTCATTTTATATAATATATTTTTAAATTTAAAAAAATTAAATACAACATATCCAACTTATGATAATACTGCAGTGTTTGTTATAATTGTAAGTATTTCTAAAAGCATTGCTTTTTTATTGGTATTTTTTGTTATATAACTTAAGCATTTCTTAAGCAGTACTTAAGCATTCCTTAAGCATTACTTAAGCATTTCTTAAGCATTAGTTTTTTTCTTATTTGGAAATACTAAATCCTAAGCATGATATTTATTTTTTTATTATTTTTACATGGTTTCAACCCGAGTGGTCTTACATAAAAAGGAGTATCTTCGTTTGCTATCTTTTCAGCAAGATGAGAAGGACACCAAACTTCACCATTATTTTCGACAGATAAAATTACACTCTTACCAAAACTTGTGTTAACATATTTATAATCAGTGATTTTGTAAATTTTATCAATTTCTAAGTCGGTCCATTTTTGTGTATTGTGATCTTTTTTGTTTTTTTAACAATCTATCAATTTCTTCTCTCTTCATTTTGAAAGAAATAAAATTAAATAAACTCTTCGCTCGCCTAATCAATTACCCAATAACCAGTAGGTGAATCTATATTTAATATTAATTTACGATGTTTATTTTTTTAAGTTCTTCCTTTATTCTTTGTCTTTCTTCCAAAGTAGGAATAACATCATTTTCTTCTAAACAATTGTAAAAACTATTTTTATCTTTTGTACGAAATAAACATAACCATACTGTTTGTTCTCTTAAATCTTTTAACACTGAATTATATTTTTGTGTAAATACCCATACCGATTGTTCTGCATGTCTCCCTGAAAATGCAAGTTCAGCCAGCATATCACTTTTCTTTTTTAATTCTTTTGTTGCACTACAATCATCTATAATATATAATGTTGGATGTCCTGCATATTTATTAAAGAACACTCTTAATAGTTCTTGTAATTTTTCTTCTCCGTTTTTACAAAGAGGATTGACAAGTATTAAATTTTTTGTTTTTGGTTTTCTAACATCACCAATCCACTCACGATTTTTGTATGCCTTGTTCCATTGAATAGTTGGACAAAGTATAACGATATATTTAAATACTTGATCATATTTTGTTTCTAATAAATCAAGAACAAATTCTGTTTTTCCACATCCAGTTCTACCACATATAATAGCACAATGAGGGTATTTTGGAAATTCTATGTTTATATTTTTATCCATTTTTAATAAATAAAATAAAAAATTAAGGGCTCGTATTTAATAATTTACTTCTTTAAATCTTCCATCTACAAAATTAATTTGTGCGTCTTGTATAATAAAAATATAAACATTTATCGGTTTATCAACTCCTGCTGTTTTTGTTATTTGAATTGTAATACCTTCGGATGCATTTTCGATTCTTCTACCTGAACCGTGTAGTGAGTCATCATCTGTTGAACGTAAATCTAACCATAATGCATAGTTAGTTGTTAAGTATTTTTCTATTGTTGTATTAGATAAACATTCATCTTTTAAAACTGTGTCTGTTGTTTCATTTTGAATTTAAAGCAAAGAATCTATTTATTTCATCCCATTGTTAATCTGCTTCCATTCCTTGACTGTATAATTGATTTGGAACACCTTCTATTGTTATTTCTACTTTTGTTATTTCAGGATTATAATAAGTTTCGGTGCTTGTTCTTTCAGGATCTTCGAATAACATTAAAATACCTTTCATACTTTTAGATGGGGTATTTAGATTAATATAGCATAGTGTATCAGATTTGTTTTTGGTTATTTTTCTGTGTCTTAATATTCTGTCATATAAGATAACCATTTTACCATCAATTTGCTGTCTTATTTGACTTGCTAATTCAGGGTTAGAAACCATATCAAATTGTAAGCAAATGTTTTTGATTTTATATTTTGCATCTTCATCTGTTGAATGGATTACTTTATTATAATCATTAAATATAAGTTCATATTCAAGTCTGTCCCCGAGACCAGCTTGGTAAAAGGGCATATGACTTTCTAATAGTTCAAGGTCAAGTGGAATACAAAATTTGTTTTTGAATGTTTTCGCTATGGCTTGGTCTCCTACATTTTCTGTTTTATCTCCTGCTCCAATCCTATGTTTTAACATATTTGTAGTACCAATACCTTGGAATACCATATTTGCGCGTTTAGTTGTAGTTTTCCACAAATCTACATAACAATGATAAATATCACTATCTTCTATTGACATAACTTCATTACCACTTATTCTAATTGTTGTTTTTTTTAACTTTTGCTCTTCCAAGGTTTTGGTAAACAGTTGAATTTGCATCTTTAGATTCAATTTCTAATTCAAAAGTTAATCTGGTTGTTCCGGGAACAATAACATCATTACTACTTAGATTAGGAAATCTTACTAATAACTGTTGATTTTTGTCAATAGTTGAAGGATTATTAGTTATTTTAACACTTTGACGGATACCTTTTACACCACAAGGTTCTCTTTATTTTCTGTAAGGATTTATTTTTTTCCATAAGCCTCCATTTTGTAAGGTATAAAAATAGAGTTTATGAAAATAATTCAATTACCGCTGATACTAGAGTATTGATACATAAAGGACTATCACTCTTACTCATAAAACTTATTCTATCTCCAGCCTTAACATTTAAAGGTTTATCAAAATTTTTATAATTATGATATTCATAAACAGAATCGTTCAATTCTATTCCATCAAAAGTTAATACATCATTAACACTCACCATGACAGTTAAACCATCTTTTCCTGTTTTTAGACTTATTAAACTAAGACCTAATATTTGACCTGGATAATTTATAACATATTCACTACCACCAGTACCAAAATTAAACATTTGATTAAATTTTAATGGACCATTAATCCCAGCGAATATACATATTGTGTTTCTGTCTGGTATATTTATAATTTTGTTATATAATAAATTATTATTAATTTCCATTACTTGAAGCTCGTTCCTCATTTTTAATATTTCCGATGCATCTACGTGGTTTTTTTTTAACTCCAAATATACTCATTTTTAATAGGTAAATTATTAGATAATTTCTAAAACACAATTAATTGGTAAACTATTACTTATTTTTTTATTATACTCATCTCTAATTTCTAATTTCAATTCTGTTATTACATCATTTACTAAACATTTATATTCTGGATGCTCAAATCTCGTTGTTATAACATCTCCAAACTCTTTATTTTCAACTGGAATAACAGCCAATAATGTACACGGAGCACCATCAAGATAATTATAAAAAGTGCTTACTTGTTCTAAATGTAAATATAATGATTTATACATAGCAAAATCTATGGATCTGTTTCCATAATGTTTTTCATTAGGTCTGAATATTTTTGTTTTATTAAATCCTAACATATATCTTAAAATTTTACTTAGTTTTAATTCAACAGGAGTGGTTAATAAAGCAATACCATTTGTTTCATTTACTGATAATTCAATATTTTCTTTTATAAATTCATTCGCTATTTGTTTGAAACTATAATAACCATCTATAAGTTTTATGGGTCTCTCCCCAGTTTTTTTATATGTTCATCTGAAATATTATCCCAACCTACACAATATGTTATATATTTTAAACCTATACGTTTATTTCCCTCTCTGTTATCAATGTAAGTAAGTAAGTTTATTGTTTTATCAATATTTGAAATAGTATGGTACATTTTTAAGGGTAAAAAATGAAGAAAGAATTTAAATATAATCCTAATGCATCGTATAATCCTCACACTAAATATTCTGAAAAAGATATAAATCTTGTTAATCAATTAATATTTGTAAATCAAAAAGAAAACTTCAAAACGACTTTCCCCGATTTATTTCAAAATTATCAAAACCCACCATTACACACAAACGAACCATGGAATACATGGATGTATTCTTCGTTTGATTGGTGGCAATGTCAATTAAACTTTGCAGTTTGGTGTGCTAGTACAGGATGTGGTGTTTCTTATGATGATCATATAAAAAACACTTCAAATTTAACCCAAACGATTTATATGTTTCATTTATATTATTGTATTGCCAGAATCTTAAAAGAACTTAAATCACCTTTACCAACTGATTCTTCTTTCTGTTATTACAAGAACCCATATGACAAAGCTGCATATCAAAAAATATGTAATGAATTTCAAATTTCTCCACATAAAGATTGGAGACAAAAATTAGAAACATCTTGCCATGGTTTAGGAAGTTTTACCCAATACTATAAACCAAGTGCTGAATATAGAATGAATCATTCTCAGAATGACCATTATTAAATATAAACGATTCAGTTAAGCATACAATAGATATAAATATGGCTTGGACAACATTTATTCTAGACAAATCAGAGGGTTTTACAAAAGTAGGCATTGAACGTATTAATGAAAGTATTTGAACTTTTGTATGGGCTTTATTAGGAGCACAATCTCAAACACGCGTAGATATATTAAAAATAGGTACAGGATTTGACGCTCAAAAACAATTCTTAGCAAACGTTCAAGATGCTATTAATAATCCCATAGATTTACCCTCTCAGATTTCACATTATCAACGTGTACTGAAATACGCTCGGAGTAAAGTTAATCATGTCTATGGTATTGGGTTACATATGTCTCCAAGTGATATGAGGTTACAAATTGGAACAATTGTTGGTTATAATAACAAAATTGTAATCGCAACAAAAAATCAAAAACTAGGCTTTAACGATGATATAAATAATAAACATGTTTCTCATTCTTTAGATAAATTAGATGGAACAAAAACAAAAAAAATCTTTACCAGAACCTGTTCATGATATTCCGAAGCCTTATGATAAATTTGTTCAAGATAAACAATCGAATATAGAACATGAAGATAATAGAAAATCAATAATATTTGGAAGTATTTTATTGGGTATTACAGCACTTATTATTTATGAGATTTATTAATTTAATAGTCCTTATTGTATCAATGTAAACCAAATACACTTTACATATTTATTTACCCGGTTGTTAATATATTTTTCCAATAAATATTGGAAAATCAATATGATATGAGTTGTCTTCCCCCAACCTGGAATATACATTTCATGCATTCCAATTTCTACCTGTGTAGAAACTGGAATCTCAGGAATGTTGGCGGGAAATTTAAATTCTTTTACAACTCTAAAAAGTTTGTTCCGAAAAATTTTAAAAATGTAAATTATGAAAAAAGTAAAAAAATACCCTTAAAAATGAAGCAACCAACGGCCCCAGATTTATACCCTGAATTACCAAAAGAAGATGGACAAAATTATAGACTACAAAAAATAACAGAAATAGAAAAAACGTTAATAAATGAGAGAGATAAACGTAAATCACTATACAAGAAATATAAACGAGGAGTTAATGCAACGGATGGTGTCGATACAAGTCTAATTTCAATATCTGTTGTTTTAGCAGGTGTAGGAATTGCAGTTCCTTTTTTACTTCCCATACAAATTACAGCTGTTGCATGTGGCAGTTTGGGTGGTTTCGTTAAACTTGTTAGACGTAAACTTACAACAAAATCAAAGAAACATTATGAAATTAAAACAATGGCAGAATGTAAACTAAACAGTATAAAAGATTTAATTTCAAAATCTTTAACTGATGGACAAATAAATGAAAATGAATTTAAATCAATATTAGATGAATTAGATAAATATAATGAAATGAAAGAAAATATACGTAAAAAACAAACACAAACAAGAATGAATGATGAAGAAAGAAAGAAATTGATTGAAGAAACAGAAGCTAGAGTAAGAAGTGAATTAAAAAAAAATGGAAAATTTCTAATTTTCATTGACAAAATTACTATAGTAAACGACCCTCCACCAAAATATGAATAAAAATTTTATAATTAAAAATGGCTGAAGGAGGAGAAATTGAAATGGATATTTTGAAAGATTAAAATCATGATGAGGATAATGAAGTAGAAACTTCTTTTCAAAATGATATGGAGTTTCACAAGTATATAAATGAATATTTTGAACAATTAGAAAATTTAACTCACAAAAGTAAAATAATCAAACAAATGGTAAAAAGATTTTACAAAGTAAATGACGAATTAGATTTAAATAAAAATCGTAAAGATTTCTTCTTAGGGGGAGATGATAAGGGAAGAATTAATTTATATGTAAGAGATGGATATGGTTAGGAAGTTAGATTAACATTTTACGAAGGAAAAGTATTAAAATTTTATCAATTTAGCTCTTTAAAAAAAATATGGTGTTAATTTCATTAGAAATGTTTTAGGTGTTGATCATTATAATATAACTAATCAACATATAAATGATGTTGAAAATAGATTAGAAAGTCTAAACCAAGAAAATATTTTTTCAGGGGATATAACTTCCGAACAAGAGGCGGAAGAACTATTAGAAACATCAAGTAATGCGACAACATCTGTAAAAGAAATATTAACATCAATTGATAAAGAAACACAAACAAAAGTAGATATGAGAGAAATGAATGGTTTAATGGAAGCATATACACCAAATGAAGAAGAGATTGCAAATCAATTACCAAAACTGAATGAAAAAAATAAAGAAATAAAAGAAAAAAAGAAAGAATTAAGATTAGCTATACTAGAAAAAAATGAAGATAAAATAAATATAATGAGAAAAGAATTGATAAATTTAGAAATTGAGAGAAGTGGAATATTAGAGGTAATTAATATTAATAGGATAAACTACGTAAACAGTTAAATAGAATTAAACAGACAATACGTAAAATATCAAACGAAGACACAACATTAAGGGAAAGAATTAGAACATTATTCAGAGAACAAGGAATAACAATAGTTAGTGTTTTAACTGCTTTTGGAATGATTATAGGTGTTATTGTTGAGGCAATTATCCCTTCTGGTAGTGGAAGTAGTCCTCCACCTCCTACAAATAAAACAGATGTAAAAGACTGGATAACAAAAACAATTATCAAATATTGGAAAACTATTAGCTAAGCTTGCAGGAAAATTAGCAGCTGCATTGCCAGGAATTATCGGTGCTATTGTGTCTTGGTTGTCAAATGCAACAAAAGACGTAGTAAATTGGTTTGCAAATAATTTATGGGCTTTGCTTGTTTTGGTTGTTGGTTTATTGTATGCTGCTGCAAGGGAATATTTAAAAAAATAAAATTAATTGACATACCTTTTGCTTTTGTGTCCATCTAATAAAGTCCTTTTTAGTGCATTTTTCATCATTCTTCGCATATTATCTAAATTAATATCCACACTTTTAATCTGACCACGATCATCAAAATTTTCCAATTCCCTGACTCCTTCTATAATTGTTGGTATAATATGCTTTTGAAATAACTATGAAGATGACAACAATTTTCTATCTTTCTCATTCCTTTTTTCAGGTTTTTCACCCAAAAGCTTTTCCAATTTCTTTAAAGTACCCTCAAAACTTTTGCGTTCTTCCATTGATATTTTTGACATGGCCCATGAAATATCGTTGTCTGGATACTATGAAATTTCCTTGAGTGAAGCCATCTTGCTTACGTTTAAATGAAATGAAATTACACCTTGGCATCGGTTGAAAGAACACTTTTCCAATTAATTTTATGTTTGTTAACATGGTAGTCTGAAATCAATAGCTACTACAAAATACGCTTGGTTTGTCATTTAAATTTTTAATGAAGATCCTTTTGAATAGCATATTGTAATCAATACGATGTTAGATTGTTGCTAAGTAATAGTCGATATTGGTTAACCAAGTAGATTAATTGCTTTTTTAGTAGAAGTAATAAACACATTTTAGGGGGTACTAAAAACTTTTTATGACTAAACTTTAGGCTTTTTTCTCACTTTTTCTGTGTAACTTTTTTCAATTCGGTGTACTCTCGGGTAACTTTTTTTTACTGTGTTAGATCCGCACTTAAGTTTTTTATTCGGTGTACTCCCGGGTAACTTTTTTTTTTGGGGGGGGGGTTCTTTTTGTGCCTTTTTTTTTTTTTTGAGGGTTAAAAAATATGGGGTTTTTATGCTGTTTTTGCGTTTTCTGACAAAATTTATGTTATTTTAGGTCTTTTGAGGGTTTTTTAGGGGGTCAAAATTTGTAGTAGTTAATAAAAGGAGGTTGGCCAGGCTTGGCCTGGACAATCTCATTTAATTAACTACTAAAGTTATGAAAGTTTAACTTTCAGCCGATGTTTAGTCAGCAACATAATTCAAAACACAATCCCAAATAGCGCTTACCATGATGTCAAGTGCTATTTGTTTCAACTAATAAAAATAAACAATTGTACTAACTGGAACTGCCTTCTCAGTGACTAAGAAAGTATTATGAATTCGAAAATATGCTAACTTACTGCAGAATATCATGAATATTGTGTAGGGAATTTACTTTGTCCACACTGGCTATGCACGAAGACCGTAGTTTAAAACAAATGTGCACATTTTATGTTTGTTTGTCCGGTGTAGGAGTAACTTCCCTTTGAAGGTTTGCCCAAAAACCACAAAATTTGACTAGAACTGACAAGAACATAAGTAACTGGCAAATCACCTATCATAAGCAGGGCGACCACCCCGACAGGTCAAGAAGGAACCTTCCACGGCTCGAAGGCCTCGGGTAGGAACTCTTCTCGCCTCTAAGGGACCTACGGTTCCTCCCGCCGGCTACCAGGGCGGTCTGCTCTGCATCGAAAAATTAACAAAGTCCGAATTCTTCGCCCTCGCGACGGATTTTAACAAGCATAAGCAGGGCGACCACCCATACAGGTCAAGGGGGAACCTTCCACGGCTCGAAAGCCTCGGGTAGCAAGCCTTCTCACCTTTAAGGGACCTCGGTTCCCCCGTCGACTACTAGGGCGGTCTCCTCTGCATCCAAAAATTAAGTTCGAATTTGACACCCCGCGACGTCCGGAGCAGGAAAAACAAGACGGTTTCACACCCCACACTTGGGAACGCGCTACAAGCTCAGCCCCGCCAAACTTGCAGCAGTGTGAGATGTTCCACCGGTCCTGCCACCTTACTCCGCCCGACACCAGACGGAAAGGTGAGGGCAGTATCCCGCCCTTTAAAAACGTGTCAGTTGGCAGATTTTTAATTTTTGTTTTTTTTTTTCTTTTTTTATTTTTTGGGGGGCGGAATTCTCGTGCTGCTTGCACTCGTCACTCTTTTGCGCCTGATGAGAATCCCTTACGTTTTTCGTTTTTTTTTCTTTTATTTTTTTTGGGGGGGGGGGAATTCTCATGCTGCTTGCACTCATCACTTTAATGCGTCTGATGAGAATCCCTTCACTGTTTTTTCTTTTTCTTTTTGCCTTTTTACACGGATCCCTTTATATATATTTACATCAGATCCGTTTTTTTGGCCTACGGATCTCATTTCTTCTTTTTGCCACCCTGACCTAATAACGTACCCTTTCCGCTAGCTGAATTGGAGTGAATAGGTCCAACAATCGGGAATACTGTTCTGTTTCCTCTTTCAGTATCCCCACAATGTCTTTTGCCAAGACCTTTAATGAGGGATCTTTAACACGATCCTTTATATAGTTTTTAAAGACGTGGTGTAGGTCTATAGCGTCTGCGTCAGACCAGATCTTTTTCCAAGTTCTCATGTCAGAACGAGAACTGCTTCCTTCACCTTCTTGTTCTCGTTCACGTAATGTTCTTTGACAGAGCTAGCTGCTTTTTTATCAGCGTCTACTTCTTCAGTAGACTCCGATTCTTCACCGCCTACTTTTTCAGTAGGTCTTGACTGAGCACCGCCTACTTTTTCAGTAGGTCTTGCTTTTGAAGTGCCTACTTTTTCAGTGGGTCTTGCTTTGGAAGTGCCTACTTTTTCAGTAGGTCTTGCTTTGAAGTGCCTACTTTTTCAGTAGGTCTTTCTTTTGCTGCACCTACTTTTTCAGTAGGTCTTGCAGCAGATTTTGCTTCTTCAGCAGACAAGATATCAGATTCGAACGAGTGAACGTCCCCGGGTTCATCATCAGTTTCTAATTCTGACTCGTCCGAATCTTCTTTCGGCCGGTGGACTGTCGTACTAATAAAAAATTAGTACGGCAGTCCACAGTTGAATCCATAGTTTAATCACCGAGTGGCTGTCCTCGACTGCTTTTTTCAAACCTTGGCTACAGTCATAGTAGCGGTTAGCAGTCGAGACATTATTGGTCATTAGAGTCGCCAAGGCCTCTTCGGTCTTTGGGTCAGATCCGGCGAGTCTATGTTCCGTGATTATGAAGCTTCTTACCTGTCGTATGGTTAGACGAGGTAGCTCAGTGTTAGTCATTCGGCCGTAGGCATCCCACGCCGTATTCATAGCTTCGACGACTTGTCCACTAGTAAGCGGTTTTCCACTAATACTCAGGAATACTCGCTCCTTAGAGGTTGCAATGCCTTTGTCAGTTGCTTTTCTTACATGCTCTATATATTCTGCGACCATCCATCTGAGGTCGTCAGCCAGATTCAATGTGCATGTCTTGCTTTTGACTTTATGCTCTCGGACTCTCACAACATAGTCCCATTCTGATACTTGTTCTCCGGCATTGAATTCGCTGACCGTCATATGGCCAAAATCTCCCGCCCTTTTGCCATTAATCAGTTCTATGAGTATCATCAAGTGGGAACGCATCAGATGATAGTTTTGCTTACTAATTGAAAATGCTTCGTCGTCTGTGGAATCTTTAAGCATCTGGAACCAGCTTTTAATTCTCTCTACTAGCCTTGATTCCATATATCCTTTTACATTTTCACGGTTAACTCCCGTAGCGTCCGAGGACGCCTCAATGTGACCCTGCTTCTCTAGCTTCAGTTTATTTTAATAGCTGTAGCTGCGTTGAACGTGACCGATTAACTCGAAGCGCTCATGTGAGGACCAAGATGTAATTCTGAGAGGATCTAATTTCAAAAACACCAGAGACTTCTTGAGTGACAATAAATAGTTACTCTTTGTCCCTGTGGCTAGTGGGGTCTCTCGTTTTTCCAGCTTTCTCGTGCATGTGTCCATGGCTTGCTCCTGAAGGATTTCTAGTGTGTTGCCGGCGTCGACCAAGGCAGCTCAAATTCTTCATTTCAAAAATAGCAGGGTTAAAGCAGTACGTCAAAATTTGCCTGACATGGCTCACGATTGGTCGAGCCATACTTTCAGTCTTGCACGACCCACCTTTGGACGTAAGATGGGTCTTAAAGTCATCTAATAGCTTGTTGAGTTTCTGATGGAATTCTTGTCTGAGATGGTACTGCTTCTCTCTCTTCCTGCTCTTGACGCCTGAGTACTGCAGTCTGTTTCCTGCATTCTGATAACGTTTCTTCGTACTCTTTCCCTACAAGTTTGTGCGTCCTTTTCAAATGTTGGTCAATTCTTGTGACCTCTTTTGAGCATATGCTGCAGGTTCCGTGACAACTACCCTTCGAGCTAACTTTCTCAATTTTTCCGACACCTTTTTTTTTTGCTTGTACCCATTCACAATGTCTTCCTGCTCAGCCCTGGTCAGGTCACCATGCACCTGCTTAATGTGTCGTGCCAGATTTGTTTTATAACAATTGCAGATGCTGCACCAGCAGCTAGTCTTACTTTTATCAGAAGACCGGTGTCTCTCATGCACTTTACCGGCTGTTCTCTCACCCATTTCTTTGCCCCAGGCTGACTTAGATCTTTTTCTGTTGGAATCTATTTCCATGTCTTCCTCTTCGTTTTCCCTTTGTTCTTCACGGTAAGCCTTAATATCGTCCTTACTTGGACGCCAAGCTTACCTTCAGATTCCAAATCACTAATATCGTTATCTGTTAAGTCAGCTGGTTGTGACATCAGAAATGGTAGCACCGACTTCCTCCACTGCCACTAGCCCTTCCCCAGGGAGCCGTTTCCTGTGGAGTTTCTTGACTTACTCTAGCTGTTTCTGGTGTGTCGATCTCTATATTCGCCCCTTCATCAGGGGGTATTACCGCGGAGTTTGTTGACCTACTCCGGAGGTTTTGATATCAGAGATCTTGTCCTCTATTGTCCTCTTCCCTTCTTCATGGGGATATTCCTGCGGAGTTTCTTGACCCACACTGGCGGTTTTGATGTCGTCAGAGCGCTTGACCTCTACTGTCCTCTCCTCTTCTTCCGGGAGCTTTTCCCGCTGAGTTTGTTGACTTACTACTTCAGCAGCTTTACTGTCAGAGCGCTTGACCTCTACTGTCTTCTCTCCTTCTTCTGGGAGCTTTTCCCGCTGAGTTTGTTGATGTACTACTTCAGCGGATTAACTGTCAGAGCGCTTGACCTCTACTGTCTTCGCCCCTTCTTCCGGGAGCTTTTCCCGTTGAGTCTGTTGACGTACTACTTCAGCGGATTGACTGTCAGAGCGCTTGACCTCTACTGTCTTCTCTCCTTCTTCCGGGAGCTTTTCCCGCTGATTTTGTTGACGTACTACTTCAGCGGCTTTACTGTCAGAGCGCTTGACCTCTACTGCCTTCTCCCCTTCTTCCGGGAGCTTTTCCTGCTGAGTTTGTTCACGTACTACTTCAGCGGGTTGACTGTCAGAGCGCTTGACCTCTACTGTCTTCTCCCCTTCTTCTGGGAGCTTCCCCCACTGAGTTTCTTGACTGACTTCAGCGGAAATAAAGGCAGGACTACGATCAGATTCCGAAGAAGATATTTCCACCACGTCTCTAAAGTCATCTGCACACACATCGATAACTGAATCATCAGTATCGCTTTCTGCTCGACCCACTGAGTCTGATGATTTTGCCGGCTGAGTTTCCTGACCTTCTTCAGCGGCACCTGGGTATATTTGGTCTCCAAAGTCTGCTGCACACACTTGAATTATTGATTCATCAGTATCGCTTTCTGCTCGACCCACTTGGACTGATGAATTTGCCGGCTGAGTTTCTTGACCTACTTCAGTGGCCCATGGGGAAATTAGATGTGCAAAGTCTGCTGCACATACAATGACAGTCTCGCTTTGTTCACGTGCTTGTGCAGCTGCTAGTTTTGGAGACTTTTCTTGACCTACCCCAGAAGATTCATCTGACGTGGTTTCTTCGGAATCGTATGCCTCATATGCCCTTCTATGCTCTGATTCTGATTCGAAAAATGCGTCCGAATCATAATAAGGATCGTAGTCTGATTCTTCCGCTCTAGCGGGGAAGACAGTCATAACAACGTCCCTTGTTCTTTTAGGAGAAGGTTCGTTCTGAATAATTTGAGGTGGTCTTTTAAGTGCTGTTCTTAGACCACTTGGACCTGGAGCACTAGGCCCGTGAGAACTCTGTTCTGGTGCTCCGTCCTTGTCTGCTTCCAATTTCATGGAAGGTGCAGTCCACCGGCCGGTATCAAATCTATCTGATATAAGATCAGGCAAATCCACGCCTTCTTCTACAGAAGGTTTTTGCTTCGAGATGAAGCAGACTTCATCTGCGAAGCGTACTCAATTCAGATGGCCAGGCATGCCAAGATTATAAGTCAACTCTCCCTCACCGTCGGAGACGGTTACTCTTTTTCGGCCATCTCTAATCCCTTCAAAAATGCCAGGGAAGGCTTGCATTGTGTGCCAAGCACGTACATTATCTCTATAAATCCATTGACGACCAATTCTGTATTCTATTCCCTCCAGCTGTCTTCTCACTCTTTCTTATATCTTTTATTAAAATTTCTATGCCAAGGTAATCCATGGTAACAACTTCACGCTGTAAAATAATGGAAAAGTTTGATAATGACAGTCCTTCATTTCTCGTCCGGTAAAAGCTACCATCCAAGGGGAAGATAAGCCTACCTTTCGAGTATATGCACTACATTAAAACATGTAATATTATGCTATATTTATATGCTATAATTAAATCTACATTATGTTATTGTACTATCATTATCTAACTATCTTATTTATATCTTAATTTTATGGCGGGTTTCCTGGCTCTTTAACGTATTATATTTGCAATTCTTCAATGAACATACCAATCTTCCTAAAGTAACGCATATAACAAGTCCTTCTAAACTCCTGTCTATTATTTGCCAATCAACCAATCAAGATTCTATAGTGTTTGGAAGAAGTCAGACCACGGAGTCAGAGGAAGGCCCATAAACATTTGACTAAGAGCCATATGTTCGAAATCCTTTCCCTTAGCCCTCCGAAACCTATTTCAATCGCTATAGCGCCTATAAATACCCCTTAGACGCCTTCTGTAAATATAATTGGACAAAGTCAAGGACTTAATGCAAATGGTTAAAATGTCAAAATCACTAAGTATATATCCAATCGACCTCTAGGTTTTTTACATTTCTCCTAATTGAAATTGAAATTATATCTCGTCAGAATTCTCTTGTATTTTATGGCCGATAGTATACCCCATATACCCTCTTGTACCTGTAAGTGCTTGCGCGAATGCGTAAACGTGGTCGAATGCAATCGAAACCAATTGCAAGCGTTTTGGATATACGCGGGCCTATAGGGGCCACACAATATGGATTGGGGCCCCTTTAGCTTAATCAGAAAATCACCAATTTCACCTCATAATATGATGGAAATTTGTGATATCGACTCCAAACCAAGGGCAGATATTAGATTACTACTCTGGCTACACTTCTAAGGTATCACGATACACCTTCGTCCCTTCGTGAAGTAGATCTTTAGGCCCCTGCTTAAGTAGACATTCGTGTGGGTCATTTCAGTTGTCAAGTATAAAGACATCTTTTTCAACATCCTTACATCGTTGGAAAATTAATTTTTATTTGCTTTTCCTATAACATAACTGTTATATTCCCATATTTGAGTAAAGTGTTGGCGTTCCGTGGCGGATCTTGGTGGAAGCTGTATACTGAGGGTACATAACTTACTTTGTCAGTTGGTAATGGGTCTGGCATGTCAGTTTACTGCTAGTAGTCTCTTGTGATTTCATGTTTATGTCCGTATATTTAGTTCTTTCAGTTTCATTTTTCACAATTGACTCAGTCCTGTTGCCAACTGAATTTTACTGTTGTTACGATTGTTTTTTGGTTTGTCACATTGGCTGTAGGGGGGAGGTTTGGGCCCAATAAAGCTAGTTTGGCCCCGCCGCGGCGGGTTTGCGCCTGTCCTGGGTCGGGAGGTTTGTTAAGCCTTTGTGTGTCTTTTCTGTTTATGTATTCTTGTATATGCATGAAATCATTATGTTAAACTCCTCACGGGAAGGGATTTTGGTGGAAGCTGTATACTGAGGGTACATAATTTTATTTGTCATTTGGTAATGGGTCTGGAGCTGGCATGTCAGTTAATTGCTAGTAGTCTTTTGTGATTTCATGTTTGTGTCCGTGTGTTTGGTTCTTTCGGTTTAGTTTTTCACAGTTGGCTCGGTCCTATTGTTGACTGAGTTTGGCTGTTGTTGCTGTTTTTTTTTTTCTTCTCTATCACATTGGCTAGGGGGAAGGTTTGTGCCCAGTGGAACTGGTTTGGCCCCGCCGCGGCAGGTTTGCGCCTGTCCTAAGTCAGGAAATTTATTAAGCCTTTGTGTGTCTTGTCTTTTTTCTAGTTAGTTTACTTTATGTCTATAGGAGTCTAGGATGATGTTTATTTCGCTGAACTTGATTACCCTTTATTCGGTTTTCTCACCGTTTATTGAAGATCTTATGGTGGCTTTGAGTTGTTATTTCTCCCCTTTGGGTCGTTGTCTCTTTGACACATTCCCCGTTTCCCTTCTTTTTTCTATTTTCTGTTAAGAGGGGGCCCGACCCAAAAATTTTTCAAAAGGTTGGCCCGGAACCCAATTTTTTTTAAAAACCCTAGGAATTTTAAATATTTTCCAACCTAAGGGGCCCTGTCGATACAATTATCACCAATACAGAACTATATATTCCTGTGTACATTCTCATATGTACTCCTTTCATCATATATTGAATTTAAACATTAATTTGTATTGGTGATAATTGTATCATCATGCTCGTTAATATGACATTAAATTCATGTGTAAGGAGTACATATGAGAATGTACATAAGAATATATTGTTCTGTATTGGTGATAATTATATCATCAAACCCTATATTATAACAAAGTCGTTTGAATAATTACGTGTTTAGAACACTCATCAATATGCACGTTGGTAATAAGTAGTAAACGACTATATATTCTTGTTACTTTGTGAAACGATGTTGCATCGTTGGTGATGATATTGCATTACCGGGGTCGTTGATGCTGTTATGACTTGGTGATATCACAAGATTTCAACGATGCTGTTAATGAATTTAGGGTCCATTGAAAATTGAACGTTATACTTTTATGACTTGGTGATGATTGCATTTCCAGGTCTGTTCATCTTATACTGTGGATTGAACATTAAGCTGTTATTTCTATGGAATGATTTAATGTAGACACGATAGAATAACAAACACAATTTAATTAAGCGTTATATTTTACATTTAGTTTTGCGTAATGTTTATGACTTTCATATGGTTTATTTTTCAAAATGATCTTTTTGATTACTAAGTTTCTCTATATGTTCAAACAAAAGTATGGACGATTCTTCCAGTGGAACTTTTACAGAACTGATACTTGCCTAATTTGACGAAGATAATTTCAAGTGTTTGCGTTTGCTAGAATCAAAACCTATATAATTTTTAGTTCGCCTCAACGATTCGCCTCCGCATTTGGGTATATATCTTGGTAACTATGCAGGGTAGGGTCATCAAACTTTGCACGCAGGTGCATCTTGGGCTATCTCACAGCCTCTAAGAAAATAAGTTGATCTGACTTATATTTTTCTCTTGAGTGGCTTTCATTTAAATTTACATCCAAGTTCATATCTCAGTAACTATACATAGTATGATCATCTAACTGTGCATGTGCATGAATCTGTGATGGTAGGTCAGCATCCAGGCAAAATTAGGTTACTTTGACCTACATTTTCCGCTTGAGTGACTTACATTCAAGTTTACGTCCTAGTTCAGATCTCAGTCACTGTTCATGGTAGGATCATCTAACCTTGCACATGCATGTATCTCTGATGGTAGGTCAGCATCCAGGCAAAATTAGGTCACTTTGACCTATATTTTCCGCTTGACTGACTTATATTCAAGTTTACGTCCGATTTCAGATCTCGGTCACTGTACATGGTAAGATCATCTAACCTAGCACATGCATGCATCTCTGATGGTAGGTCAGCATCCAGGCAAAATTAGG
>MJUU01002956.1:44568-60487 GCA_002080025.1 Modiolus philippinarum | reverse complement strand
TTTTACACGATTTATGCCTGTATTTCATATTGTATGTCTCCTTCCCTTCCCCTTGCATACTGAACGATATCCCGAATGAAACAAGTGCCTGTGATTGTACCGTATATTTACACGCTTGACATTGATTTCTATTTCTGTGCTTTGTATCTGTCTAGAGTCATTGTTTTGTGTCTGACATCATTTTTTTCTGTGTTCTCGTTTTGGCCATGTCTTTGGACTTCGATTTTTGTAATTTCACTCCTTTGTTCCTTCGGTATTCTACTGCCGTTGTTTGACAACGAATTACACAAGGAGTCACAGCTACATCACATGAAAATATTCTAGCTGTAATATCCATTACCGGATGGATCATTAGTCGTGCTTCACAAAGGGTGGTTCCAGTTGGGTTTAAGGAGAGTGTAGTTCCAGTGAATTTTTTTGTTGATTTTTTGCGTTTATTCAGCATGATTTTTTTTTTCATAAAAAGGGGGTCCATAAGCCAGATCCTCCCCTCTTGTTCTACCAATGCCATCTTCCTATTGTCCCTGATAAACACTGGCAAAGGGAAGGTCTACAGTATACAACAGTTTTTCACCGAGTGAATTCAGCTTCGCTTCCACATAGGTTATACCTATCCTCATATTAGGGCTTGAAAAAAAAACAGAAATAACTAAAGGTAAAAAAAAATGAGATTAGTAGAATTTGCCAAATATCGCTGGTTCAATGTCGTTTTATGCAAGTTATCGATATCATATAATCAGCTTGTTCAAAACTGAAACTTTTTGTTGTATTGGTGAGATGTTGTTCATAATAGAGGGGTTGGGTTAAAAACGTATCATAATCCGTAACGTATCCGAATCCGTATCAGATATTTAGTATGTATACGTGCATTCAATTAAACAACTTTTAGTTAAAAAAATACTTTGTGTAGTCATGAACAAATAATAACTTATGAAATCTCAGGTGAGTTTTAATCAGTCATAATCAATTTCACATAACTGTGAATACTATTTATAAATGTATTTTGTCGCAAGGAAGTCGAGTCCTAACTCATGACCGAAAATATGAATACTCAATTACAATAACTTTTGATATTTTTCATACGGATAGAAATAGACAACCCTCCATACATCTTTTTTTTTCATCTGATACGGATACTGATACGTTATGGATACGGATGCGTTTTAAACCCAATACCTCTAATTGTATGTCGTGACAACTGGAAAGTGACCAGATAACTTCGGTAATTTTTTATAATTCAAGTGTTAATAATTCATTTTCTATGCCCGTGGAAGAAGACTCAATAAGTCATCCTTGACGGTCATTGTCTAGAGTTATAATGAATTCAGCGAAAATATGTGTATCGTTTAAAGCTATAATAAATAAGGCCTCCTTTCATTCCTATATATTTAAATCATCGCAGCTAATCTGCTATGTGGACAACTATGGTGATACATTTGTATCTGTTTCTAAGATGACAACGAATGTTTCGCTTTACAGCTGAGGTCCAATTTTTTTGTCTCTAGTAGATTTGACTTTGCTACCGGGATTGACATGTTCAACACGGCGAGTGTCTTATAAGAAGCAGGATATGCTTAGTTTCCGGTGCACCTGATCTCGCCAATGGTAATTTATTAGGCCCTTGTTGTTATTCTTTGTGTGTGTGTATCTTTACATTCCGCTCCTGTGTCATGATAATGTTATGTATGTTTTCTTTGTTTTTATGATGTTGCCTTTGTCCTAAGATTGCTCGTTTTTGGACCGACGGTTCCGTTCCCACTTACTTGAACACAGGCCTTTTTTGATACTACTCTTTATCACTAATTTGCTTGATTTTCAATTGTTTCGGAGCGACGATAATTCTATTATCACTGCACTGCGCTGATATGAACATATTATCGTCAATCTCTATGGAACGTTAGCAACAGCGTATTAGACGTTTCGTGAAAAAAATAATCCTATCAAAAAAGCGTTACATTTAACTAAAAATTACATATTTAACCTAAAAAAATATTTCAATAGAAAAAGAAACATATATCTGGTATATATTAATAACAAAANCGCTGGTTCAATGTCGTTTTATGCAAGTTATCGATATCATATAATCAGCTTGTTCAAAACTGAAACTTTTTGTTGTATTGGTGAGATGTTGTTCATAATAGAGGGGTTGGGTTAAAAACGTATCAGAATCCGTAACGTATCCGAATCCTCGGATGGATTTCTCAGCTCGTATTGCATCTCGTGCTTCGCACTCGATGCAATACAAGCTGAGAATTCCATACTCGCAAAACAAATTACTAATAGTATATATTTATCAGAAGGTGAGCTGTCCACAGATTTATGTTGCAAACCAAATGATACTTATCAAAACCTTTTGTCTGGCAGCTTTCATCCTGGACATGTAACTTAAAACATTCCATACAGCAAATCTCTAAGAATAAGACGCACCTGTTCAAAAGAGGACTGCGTGTACGGTAAGGTCAACTCAACACAATAAGATAGTAGCCAGCGTAACACAACAGGAACCCAGTTTATTACAGTCGCAATCATCTACGTCGTCGTCGGTTTGTGACGTCATTTTTGCGGGAAGTTTAAGATTTACTTTCCTTTGACCGTAAATGGAAAACTGCGTCTCGGTTGAAAGGCCGTTTCAAAGAGCACTAAACAAATCACAAGGCAGAATGTAAGTGAATAATGGCATTAACAGTAAATTTGATAAAACAGGGGATAACTTGAAATTGAAACTAGATTCTGAATCATTTTCCAGAACTGTCAAAATTAGACATCCCGTTCATTGCTAAAGTAAATGTATATTATCAATGAAGGGATATGGAGTAAATGCAAATGAGACAAAGTCTCTACAAATACATGGTAAATAAGCAATGGAACAACGCTTTTATTGTTGTTCTTCATCTTGAAGTCGCCATGAGGCCTTCAACAATGAGCTTTACTCATACCTCATAGCAAGTTCAAGACGGCCCCTAGCACCGGTTTGAGCGGAATTCATTGCTAATTGTCGAGCAACGCTACATCCATGCTTTTTTATCCTAATGATCNATGGATGCGGGATCGTCAACAAACTTAAAGTTAACTGGCGAAGTGTTCTTACAATCGCTGTCATCCACTGCCCGACAAAAAGACGACAGAAGACGATCACAACATTTAAACAACCACAGGGCACTCATCGAGTCAATTGTAAGAAAACTTGGCAAAATAAAATTATGAGATGTGGGCACAATAAACAGGTGGTCAGAATTACAATTTCAGATAACAAAAAATAAAAAGGCCAAAACATGAAAGTGTGATAGCATATCCATATGAGAGATTCTCTCAAGAACAAGTACACCATAACTGAAATGTATAAAGAGCATACATCTCTCTCACGGGAGATATACCGGAATTCCCGCTACATACAATTGCTAATTCCGAAGTTACCCCCCCCCCCCNCCCCCCCCAACCATTATCGATAAATTATCTTTGTGACTTAATGACAAAATATTGTGGGTCACATAACATATTTACCCTTTTTTATAAATTGAAACATTCGCCATGTCGTAACAAAACGTCTCTTTGTTCATTGATACATTTTTGTAGACTGGTTATATTTTTCGTTTTTGTTTCATTTCAATAATTTTACACGCCTGTCTAACGATGGGCATATCATCATTATAGTATACTGATGGGTGTAGGTTTCGCATGCCTTACCTATCAACCTTATGGTCAGTTTACATCAAATTGTATAGATAGAACTATAAGGTATATGTTTTTTAACGAAAGGATATGGAGTAAATGAACATGAGACCATAACACATATGTTAACTCCAACTGCCAGAATTTTAATGAGCTGTATGGCCATTTTGGAAATGTATTCCTCATCAGCAGCACTAGAACCCAAACAAAGGAAATCCATAAGGCTGTTGTCACATATCATACTCCTTATTTTGAAACAAGGACCCATTTTGAAAGCACTGCAGACTAGGTATGATGGTCTTACGATCCTTTTATGTGAAATTTGGGTTTTCAGTAAAAATTTCTGCATGACGTTTTAGCTCCAACTTGAGGACACTTACCCTAATCACTCAAAACTTCCCAAGGTTATTGGATATGATGGTGTGAGGGTCAATTTTTGAAGACAATTTTTCTTATTTTGCAATTTTGTCAAGGTATTATAATGTTCGTTTTCATCTTTGAAAGATGGATGATGTTGGGTCACTTGACTCAGCACAGGCGATTTTTACTTTTTGCAAAACGTATGGCATTTTCCGAGTTACATTGCATGTTGTGTTAATAATTGAATATTCGAAATTTCATTCGAGTATAAAAGTAAAAAAAGAATAAATAAAAAAAAAAATAATAATAAAAACCCCTCTCGAACTTCTCAAAGCAAGATAGTAAATGGTTTGAAAGTACCTCGTCGATGCTAGAAAAGCACTGCATGAAATGATAGCCAGACACATTTCATTGTTTTTGAAAATGTATTATGACGTAACGTCAGTCACTTTGCATTGAAGAAAAGATACGTCCAAGTCCGTCCAACTAGCAAAAAAAACAACGTCTACGGACGACACAAAATTAAGATTATCTTTCTTATTCATTCGGTTTCCCCTACTTTTTTAAGTGTCAAAATTTAAGAAAAATAAAAATCTTTGTATATGCAATTTTAACAGAAAATCCCTGGGTCAGATGTATTTAAAATGTCCGATTTTACAACTACAAAGTTTGTTTTTATTTTGGCGGGAAGGCATTTAAGTTAAACAGTGGTATATATATGGTATAGAAATACTCCGATTTTAAAGAACAAGGAATGCCGATTCTAACGGTATACAATTTGTTGAATTGGTGAAAATAATACTGAAACAGCAGCTGTCCAAAGAAACTATGGAATTCATTAAAAATGTCAAATTGACCCATTTAGCAACTGTTATATCTCGAATATGAGCTCGGTGACATATATATATATTTTAGCTTTTATTCAAGCCCTCATACAGGAGAATATTTCTGCAGAGTTTGACAAAAATCCCTGGGTCAGATTTAGTTAATGTGATTTGTCTTTAATAGAAAAGGAGGTTGTTGAAAAGGTTCAATATTCTGAATGGTTACACAAAAGATCAAATTTCACAATTATACGACACCGAAAATTAATCATTTTGCCTACATTCCAAAAAGGAATTGCATGGCGCTATCCTTCGCTAATTTGAGCTTTTGTTATTTAGATCCGTTGGTAATTTGTACTCCATCAGCTTAATATACACATACTTCGATTTATGCATTTCCTATTGTTTTAATTTAATTTGCACTGAAAAGACATAAGTTTTCGAAATAGCCATATGCAGAACTTAAGTACTTCATATGATTCAGTAACCGATGCTACCATTCCTTTTCTAATTTCTAGCAATTTTAACCAACGTTTGACCGGTATGATAAAAATATTTCTCGTCTACTCGCCAAATCTATTTGGAATATAAACCTCGGTGTTTTACATTATGTCATTAGAGAAACATTTTCTAACTTAACCATGTTAATTATGAAATTTCTCACATCGTGTAAAATAAATTTTCAAATGTTTAAAAACTCGGCAAGCATTTGCAAAATTTATATAACTCGATGTGAGAAATGTCATAATCAATCTAGTTCTCGTTGTAGAAACTATATTTCTTCCTCTGTTGCAAGCTCAACATATATAAATATGTATGTATGTAATATATATATGTTAAGGTTAGCTGCAAAGGTATAAGTGTATATTTCAGAATACCAACAATGATGTCCACATCTTGTATATACCAATTATTTTACATTTTCGCTGGAATGACTTTGAAATATGTTGCTATTACGACCACGTATTCATTTATTCAATTCACGGTGTCGTAAGTGTAAAAATCGTTTTCATGTCTTGACATTTCAAAGTGTCACTGACCTGCTGCAGCGTCATTTATCATTTTGTGAGCATATTTGCCACAGGTGAATCATTTGTTTCAAGTGTTTTTTTTTCACAAAACAATGATCGGCGCTCTGAGCGTGCCAAATTCTTGTTCACATTGATTTTGGATTAAGCGGGGCATCGAGAGGAGATATTGCTTGCCACTTTTTAAATTGTTTACCTGGTGCAGAGTCCCATTATATTAATTCAAAAATATTTTATGGTTTAGTATAAAAATATTTCCAAAATGACCTCTGTATCTTTTGTTGATTATTATATTTGTTTTGAGTTTGTAACCTCAAAAGATGTCAGAGAGTAAAAGAAACCATTCAACAAAAGTTTGGACGGACACAGAATTGACCTCAGTAAAAAGCCACTTCTTCCCACGAGTTGTCAGTTGACAGTATCGAAAATTTTAATTGAATGAAAATCTTCATTAATGAACAGAACAGTCAGTGCAGTGACTAAACGTAAAAATTGAGAAAGATCTTGGATCAAAGAACTGTGGGCTTTACACCCCAACAAAAAAAAATCAAACAAACAAAAGACAGAAAACATTAGATCTGTAGAGTTTACCAATCAGTAGATATAAAATACGGAAGTTGCTGTAAATGTTGTATCTTCATATGGTCATTTCGAAAACTTATGTCTCTCCAGCGCAGCTCAAATCAAAACACCTGGAACCATAAACCCATCTTTGTAATATCAGACAAAAATTAAAAAAAAATCAGCTGGGGACTTGGCTCTGCGAGACAGAGTTACTACTAAGTTTGAAGCAAGACGATACAATTATTCAGTCCTTGTAAGGTACAATTTAGAAACCTGTATGTAAAAATACATTTTATCTACAGCTATTGCACACCCTTCATAGTGATCAGCTAAACATCGGATGTAATTCTCCGCGTAAAACTGATCCTATTGATAAGGCAATACACAATGATCAGAATGACGCGGAAAAGTAAACTAACACATTATTTTTGCTGTTCAGTATTCTGATCATTGTTTATGGCTTAACAATATGATCAGTTTTACACAGAGAATTACATCCGAGTTTAGCTGATCGCTATGAAGGGTGTGTATTGTATAGATACTTTATGTAATTTTCCTATGTGAAAGAAAAACAAATCACATTCTTTGTACATTCACTGTTTTTTGTTGAGATATATAATTATCAATCATATTTATTTTAAATCGACTGGAGATTTTTTTCTCTATATAATTTACTAATTTGCATATTTAATAGATATTGTTGCACAACCTTTAAAGACATTTAAGATTCTATTTCATTTGTGCTGCATTGCCATGTTTCGAGTTGGTATATGTACGTCAAATACAAACAGTTATTTAAACGTGCAATTTACTTTCTTTGTTTTGAAGATACTGTAAACGTATTTATTTTCGTAGTTGCTAATTTTCGCGGTTTCTTGAACTGTGACATGTTTGTGAGTATCAATTTTCGCGGTTGTAGGCTTTCTGATTGATTCTGAGATATTTGCGGGTACTTATTTTCGCGGTCTTTTGTCAACCGCGAAAATAGCGAAAATTAGCACACTGCGAAAGTACTACTTTACAGGATACATATTCAAATATCTTTATTTAATTATGCATTCGTCGATATGTATTGATTAAATACTAATGTTATCTTAAAAAAAGCACTATTATTTGGTAAAGTGTGAATATACCCTTGAATTACTTATCTCTTATTTTGAAAAGTCAAGGCTTCGGTTGTCATGTATGACTTTAATCAATCACTCATTTTTTGCATTTTCTCTGACACTTAGAACTATCACTTTTCAATTTCATCCAGAATGTTATGTGTTGATAAGGCATGAACAGCCTCATCAAATACAAAATGTACACTGTAGTTGAACATATGTTATCCTTTCCCTTTGCTCAAAAAAGTCCTTCAAATAAATAAAAGGAGCATCAGTTTCAAAGTAATGTAGATAAATATCTAAAGATGAATCATTTGAATGCTTTGTCTTTCATAATAGTCTATTCTGAGAATTACATATATAATTGATTAGCATTGCTTTCATCAGTCAGTTTGATTGAATGTTGAAAAAAAAAAATATAACAGCTGATTTAGTGACTGACTGTTGCATAAATACAATCACCCCTTTTCCTTAAGGTACGAAAAGATCAAAGAGAATAGAAAACAAATTAGCGGTAAATTGAGAATCCTTGTTCAAAGTTTATGACATAAGTTTAACAGATTTTACTGCATATAACTATAATGTATATGCACCAGGAATCATAGCCAGATAGTGCAAATTGATTGATTTCATTTCCTGTTGTAGTTTGATACCTATTATTCATCATGCACTTTTGCACATAATAAATTTCATATTTTTGAACAAGGACTTTGCTGACTATAAGGATATTGTTCAAACTGTCTGAGAAAATATTCTGTACAAAACTGAATATTAGTATAGCGTTCTCTTATTACCATTTAGAGAGAATAAGCCATTTCAACTCATTTTAGAAATCCTGGGACTTGTCTCGACTATACTGATGAGACAGTTACTGCAAAACGAAATTAGTCCTCCTTTATCTGTGAGCATTATAATATCAAAGGACGAATAAAGCATTTTTAAAATTTACACCATCATCTTAAAATCAAAGAAATAATTTGACAATTTCAGATTTACACCTAAAAGGTGAATAGCCTGTTTACCTTTTCGTATATAAATTAGCCTCGTTCATCAGAAGTAACGGAAGGAAGGTATGACCCTCATACGTTTGAGTCAATAAAATGGGAAGAAATATCAATTTATTATTTTCCTTACCTATCGAGATAAAACGCAAGTTCTCCCGTCTATGAAGTTTTCTCCTTATTCCAGATTTTATTCGTAAGGGACCGACCATTTAACCTGAAGGGGGGGTGGTATGGTTTTTTTCTGGACAGAAAATTGTTTTCGCGATTCCCGCGAAAACATCTATTTATTTTTTTCACGTGTAACAACAAAATATTTTTTTTCAAAATTAACATTATTTTTTTGGGCAGAAAGCCTCCTTCAGAAATTTTTTTTTCATCATTTTGGCAGCAAAAATATTTTTTTCAAATAAAATCAGCTTCAAAATATTTTTTTAGAAAAAAAAACATAGCCCCCCCCCCTTTTCAAGTTAAATGGTCGGTCCCTAAGTGCAGGCACAAAAGTCCAGCTGATCGAGTTTATGTCGTTGTTTCCGTTTGTCCTTTGTCTTTCATCAGTTTGGTTTTGCATGTGCAATTGTGATTTGGATTATGGAGAGTGGTTATAATTTTGAGTCAATGTAGGTGTTTTATGTATGATAACTTCAGTCTCCAATTTTCTGCAAATCAATGCAATTAAATTATACTATCTTTCATTTTCCGAATGACTTACTGACAAAACAATTGTCATGTTATAGATTACGTAAACAAATCTTCAGATGAAAGAAAACAAAACCAGATGACGCAGAAAATAGGCAATAATTATTCGGGTTTGTGTTTGATGATAATAAACTAATTGCAAGAATGAAAAAAATGAAATAGAAAAAAGAAGGGAAACGGGGAATGTATCAAAGAGGGGAGTAAAAACAACTCAAAGCAACCATAAGATCTTCAATGAATGGTGAGGAAACCCCACACCCAACGGCAGGTCGGAGTCGGCCCCTAAATAAAGGGTAATCAACTTCAGCGAAATAAACATCATCCTAGACTCCTATAGACATAAAGTAATTTAACTAGAAAACAGACAAGACACACAAAGGCTTAATAAATTTCCTGGCTTAGGACAGGCGCAAACCTGCTGCTGTGGGGTTAAACTAGTTTTATAAGCCCCAAACCTCCCCCTATAGCCAATGAAATAAATAAAAAACAATCGTAACAACAGTAAAATTCAGTTACAGGACTGAGTCAGTTGTCAATACACCAAAACAACGTCTGGAGCGTTTATATAAACAATGTGTAACCAAAACTTCGCATTTTTAGACCATAACCTTTTGACAGCATATTTCTACACACTTTGGCTGATACATTAGAGGAGGTGAAATACATTTTTTGTATATTGCTCTGTGGTTGTTTAAGTGTTGTGATTGTCTTCTGTTATTTATTTGTAGGACAACATATGACATCGATTGTAAGGACACTTAACTAGTTAATATTGTTGTCGAATCCGCATTCATGGGTAAAAGAACATGGATGTGACATTGCTCGACATCTGGCGATGAATTCTGCTCAAACCGGTTCTAGTGGCCGTCTTGAACTTACTATGAGGCTACAGTTATTACAGTAATTGCGCCAATTTCTTGTTCTATTAATTCATTTCATGATTAGATGTTACACTTGTATTTTTGTAGCTAATCATAATATTATAAACTAGTTGAGTTGCACTATGTCTGAAGCTATCGCTATTGCACTTTGCCTCAGAGGACTGCATGACTGATTCGACCAAATGATGCATAATACACCTGTTTTCGTTGAGTTCACACTCCTTTTGATTTTGCTTTCTAGATTTCTGGTTCATTTTCTTTTTGTTGTTGGATTATTTTCTTTGCAATGCCGTCTCCCTTTGTTATACATCTGAATATCCTTTTTTTTTTTTACTTTTTGGGGCTTGTAAACAAATAAACACCGAAGTTACTGTCAGTTCAGTCTCTGTATATAGCCATTTCGACAACGTTTGTCTCTTCAGTGCAGATCAGATTAAACGTTTAAATATTAATCTAACAAGACATGAAGCCAAAATTAAATTTGATTACAAATTCATTTGTATGTTTATTATACTATGGATATAGAGAAAGGGGAGACTTGGGTACCCATAAACCGGTTTAACCATACCGCTAGCTCTTGCTAGTGCCGGTACCAAGTCCGGCTATCCCGAGTTCCTATCGTTATCTGTATTTTGTCATTTTATTGTCTTTCTTGTGCAGTTCCTTGGTACATCGTGGCATCTGATTGTGATTTTCGGCCATTGCTAGTGTTTCCTGCTATCTTTTCTACATTTACAAATGAAGCGTGGTTAATAGAATTTACTCTATCACTATTTTGAATCTATTTATCAACAAAAAGTTTGGTATAGTGTATAGATAGTATTATACCCATCAATTAGAAATAAGGATAAAAAATCCTTTATCGTTTTGGACAGTATAGTTGATAATTTCAACCGACTTAATCCATTCCAAACAGAGTGGTTCTTGGTTATAATACTGAAAATCCATACCGATGGATTAAACTATTAATATGAAGCATTATCAAAATGTATCACTATGACTCCTTCCAATTCTTTTCTTCAGAACTTTTCTCATATTAAACAATTTAGATCTTGGTTTGTCACCAGACTGTGCATTAGCGGTTGTTAAACTCTTAATAAAGTCTCGTTTTAACTGAATAAGAAGTTCCTCCATTGCATCGGATACACCTTGATAACCATCGGCAACCGAAATATCAAATTTTGGACAGTCCAACTGTGCTGCAAGGGAAGCTCCATCGTCCTCAGTTACACACCTAGCCGTTAACATATCACATTTATTTGCCACCAATACAATAGGTGTTTCAGTTCCTTTTATCTTTAGGATATTGTCCTTTAAACGGCAGGCTTCGCGAAAACTGTCTTTGTCTGTTACAGAATAAATACACACAAATCCATCTCCCCATCGTATGTGTTTGTTACATGTCTCTTGAGACTGAAACAAACAACGAATATATATATATATCTATTTATAAACGTATAAAATCCGGCAAAGGTATTACAAATTATTACTTTTAGTTTGCGGTATCTGGACACTTCCAGACCCAAGATCGAAACTGGATAACAATACAAAATAACAATAATATATAGATAAATAAAAACAGCTGTTATGCAAACAGATTAGTGTCCAAAGATATTAAACAGCTCTATCCGGCCTCCAGCGCGACACACCTACTTTGAACAATAGGAATAATTGAGAGATTAATTAAAGACGAAAGGAAAAAGGAAAGAATAAATAGATAAACTAAATTCTCACATTAGCACTTAGAATTATGTAAATTAAATGTCTAAAACATATTATATGAAATGTCCAAAGAGAATATTAAATGACAAACTAGTAATTCAATTTAAAGTCCAAATGTCCAAATATTTCCGTATTATATATACATAAATTTGAACAAATGCAGTTACTTCGTTGCTTTGCTGCAAAAATATTTGTGTTCTGATTGTTTATTCCTATTACATGCTGTTATCATAATAAATTGAAATCATAAAAAAATTACAACTTTAAAACAGATTGTTTTTGCAATGTGGATTTTGAACATTGTAAAAAATATTATTTCATGCCAATAAGATTTGATATTTATGGTTTTTGTTATGTAATCTTTATCCAGGTTGGCATCAAAATGCAAATAAATTGGAAATAATGTTACAAGCGGCACAATGCTTAGTATATTCTCACTGTATTGTTTAGACAGATAAAACTTCTTTCATTGTAAAACTCTTTAATAACAAGTTTTATGTCATCTATCAAATTGTTTCTCTCAATAACAGCCTACAAATTCTTGATGTTAATAACGAAATAAATTTAGTTTCAGCAGACGACCATTTTACTGGACAACTTATGTCTCTTTAATGTAGATCTTATTTTAACTTTTGGAAGACAAAAGTAGAGACTCAGAGACGGAGCCTGAATGCTCATTACACAAAAAATACTTCTTAATGATGGCTATTCTGGTGACAAAAGTTATCTTTCCCCAAAGGGTCTGATATTAAGCTAAAGCGTTCAGTGGTTTCAAAGATCTTCAAAATGTGATTCTCCAAAGGGTCAAATGTTTAGTAGAATGAAAAAATAGCAGGAAATACATACAATGTCCGAAAAACATAGACTACTAACTCAATGACCACAATCTTGAAAAGGAAAAGATACAAAACGTAATTTTAAAAGATCGGTAAAAGGGTGCTCGCCGCTGAACAGCCGCCTAGTTCAAGGAGCTAGTCTGCTGGTAGATCACTGTCGAACTACGCAAGAAAGATCAAACTCAAAACTCGAAGATCGGTTTGGTAAAGAATCATCATTTATTTCAGTATACATCGGCAGTATCAGAGAGAAGCCACTATGTGTATAAAACCCTCAGGTAATTGGATCCCAAAACCAATTTAAAGGGTACGTCCCAGTTTTTCTGGATTTTTAATCAGTTTCTGGCATTTTTAACAACATTTCCGCAAAATCGAGGATGAGAAATGCCCTAAGTATTAAGCTGTTTGCGAGTGACTTTATATTTTGACATCAAATATTCATATCTTCGATGAAACTTTTTAAATGTATTTGACAATTAATGAAATCTGTAACCTTGCTGCAAAAGTTTGGAAGTGATAGTAAGGTTACGTTCATTAAAGTCGTCAAGAGTAGAACAAACGCTCGCGAATGGTACCAGTTGAGAAATATAAACTCCGTAGGATGGGGCTAGATGAACGTCGCCGTCAGGAAAAGGGATATTAGTAATACTGAAATCAAAATCATCCCTTTTATCGTAAATTTTAGTTTTTTTTTACCATGCAGTGTCAACGATGATACTTAGATCCAGAAAAGAGCAATATTTGGAATCACTGTTAGCTTTATTAAGTTTCAGTTGGTGTGGGTAAATGATGTCGACATAATCTAAAAACTGCTGATTTTCAATAATAAGGATATCCTCAATATACCTGCTGTTATTGAAAATAGATATAAGTTGATCACAGTTTTCTATGGTTCCATTTTGTAGTTTTTTCATGAAGTCACGTTCGTAACAGAAAAGAAAAAAGATCTGCAATAAGAAGTCTAGTATAAACCCCGACACAAATCTGAAATATCAACAGTAGCACTCTAATACTGACAATAAAGTTCAGAATACATTCAGACTGGGTGTGTGTCCTTCAGGTAAAAGATCTTTTGATCGACTGAATTATGTCAATTCTCATTTGTGAAAGAGAAAAAAATGCAACTGATTGAGAAATTATCATGACCAGCAAAAATCATCTACAAAACATAATCTTATCGCAAAAGTTTTTAAGACAACAATTTCGTTGTTGACAAAGTAAGTGAGAACCGAACCGTCAGTCTGAAAAGAACAATCCAAGGACACTGGCGACGTCGGAAAAACAAAGAAACGAAGACATAACATGAGCACGGCACAGAAAAGAAAATGAAGACACGCACATATACAAAAATGAACAACACGGACCCAATAAAAACCATGGGTGAGATCAGGTGCACCGGTAGAGTAAGCATCTCCTGCTCCTTATAAGACACCCGCCGTGTTGAACATGTCAACTCCGGTAGTAAAGTCAAATCCGGTAGAGGAAAAACAAACTTTACTGGCAAAGAGAAAGATCTGTTGTCATCTGGGAAACAGATATCTCATAGCGGTCCACAAGATCGTGATGTCGACCGTAAAACTTCTGTAGTGATGACCTCAAGTTATGGGCAACATACCCTTGCTTAAGTAGCCTATTTGTAAGCAACCGAGCTCTATCAAGGTAGTCACTGTATCGACCACAGGCCCTTGAGTAGCGAATGAGTTGGGAGATGTAAACTCCGTATGCTGGTGCTTTTGGAATGTTGCTACAAAGAAAATCACCCCATTTATTCAGGCAAGACAATAACTAACAAGTTGTGAAAAATGTAGGGCATGGGAATATTACTGCTTCAGAAAAATACAGTTCACAATTTGAAAGTAAAAGTCATCCCTTTGTCTGAAATTATTTTAAGTCCAAAGTAGAAATTAAGACGTGTTGAAAATAAAGTGCGTCATTGTTCAAGCGTCTGAATTACAGACAAATAATATAAGTAACAACATAATTCTTGACAGGCGAAAAAGTAAAGGCTAATTATTGACTGAAAGTTATATATTTCAGTTATAGCCAAGAAGTTCTTCATGATTAGTAAAAATGTGATTTTATTTTGGGGAGTTTTGGCATGCTATAAAACTGCTTTAGCCCACAACTTCTTTTGAAATACCTGTACCAACTCAGGACAATTGCCTTCGACAATTTTTCCGGTGGTTTCTACCCGATTTGTCTTTTTGTCTCATGGATTTCGGCTCCTGACAACGCCGCACGGTAAGTTTGTTATTAACCAAATTTATTAACAAATACTCCACAAATATGAAAGTCACAACAAGACAAACCACCGTACCAGAATTGAAACTTATCTGAGACAGAGACATGTCAACACCTGGCGTCCTGTAATTGACGCAGAAAAAATAATGATGGATACTTTTGATATTTGCTTTGATTGATATTAAAAGTTTTAAATGCAGCGTAAGCATCACCGAAAGTACGCACTAGCAAACATTGTGGCCACTGTCAAACACCGACATATAAATACTACATCTTACATCAATAGCAGTGTCCAATATCTCCAGTTGTATATCATCTTTTGGTGCTGATATCTTGTAATTATACATCATTTCTGCAATATATTTTTGAAATCTTTTGACATTTTTCGTTCTTGAAAAATTATGTTCATCAACTAATATGCTAATGACATTAATAATAAAATTTTGTATTAACTTGACATCAAATAAAAGATTTGCATAAACTTGACATCAAATAAAATTTTTCTATCTACTACAGTCGGCAGTTAAACAACCGAGATCCATGTGGCATTGTGCAAGATGGAAAAAAAACATGAATGAAAACCGTTTTTGAAGGCTTAAGTTATGAATTAAAGATGCACAATGTTAGTACTTTAGTTTGTGACATTTTAGTTCATTATTGTTTCGTAGCTTTATTGTTGCTGGTCATTTTTCCCCATATTAATGCTTCAGATATTGACATCTTTATATTTTGATTCCAGATTTTCCAGGATCAGTTTACTGTACACAGTAAATTCTGTGGATAAATAACGGTCATTTAATGGCGAGTCATCAATCTTTGGGGTCTGAAGGTTTGTATTGTTTAAAAACAACATTGTTTTATACCATTTGTCATTTATTCATGTTGAAGAACAACAATAAAAGCGTTGTTCCTTTGCTTGTTTTTTTACCATGTATTTGTAGAGACTTTGTCTCATGTGCATTTACTCCATATCCTTTTATTCACCATT
>MJUU01002956.1:25287-44082 GCA_002080025.1 Modiolus philippinarum | reverse complement strand
CTTCAAGATGAAGAACAACAATAAAAGCGTTGTTCCTTTGCTTGTTTTTTACCATGTATTTGTAGAGACTTTGTCTCATGTGCATTTACTCCATATCCTTTTATTCACCATTAAATTACGAGAATGATATTATAAAGTTTCAAAAAAAAAGAAAAAAAGAAAAAAAAAAGAAAATAAACCTAACACTTTGTAAAACAACTCGCCACGATATAGCAGAAATACTGCTAATGATGACATTCCACAACAATAAATAAAACAAAAGCATAACTGATTAGCTAAAATCAAATCACAAAGAAAGTTGAATATAATGAATATAGACGATGAATGAGATTTTCATCGAAGTGTTCTGAATAATTAGGATGTAATGAAAGGTTGACAATAAACAAGAAAAAGATACAGCTTCATGCCCTTGATTTTGAGATGCAAGCAATTAAAAATTTGGCAGGAAATGCCCATTTCTTGGGTTTTCATTGACCTTATATAGAAAATGGTAAGTATTGAAAACCGAGTGAAGGAGTAATGTCAAATTTTGTCTAGAATTCCCTAAAGGTACATGCTTTAAGAATATGTAAATTCCTTAAAGGTACATGCTTTCAGAATATAACATTAAAATTGGTGTTCATGTGTAAAATATTTTACATATTATGATTTTGAAAAAGAAAGAGAAGTCCGCATATCTGATCAAATTTCAGTAATCAACTTGTTGCTATCAATGACATAAAACATTCACAAAATCAAGAGTAATTTCCATGATCTTTTAGACGCCTATAAATTTACATTTCAAATTACCTTTGTTTCTGTCATAATCACCAATATATCTTTTTGTGATGTATCTCACTGTAAATGCTGAAATTTAGAAGTTAATATATATGAAAACGAAAGGAAATGGGGTAAGTTAATGTCTTTTAGTCGAACAATTTTAATTAATATTATTGAAATAGCAACTTCTAATTAACATATATTTTAACATTTTTAATAGCTTCGAGAAAAGATAAATTCAAGCATAATGGGCTAGTTAACTGAGTATCAGTGGATCAAAAGACAAGGAAAAGCAGAGCTCATTGTTGAAGGCATCAGGGTGACTTCAAGATGTAGAACAACAATTAAAAAAAGTTTCCTGACAAATTGTAGCAGATAATTGTAAATGTTTCCTATTATCACTTTATATTTCATTACTCCATTCTTTGGTTTTACATTGTATTTTTTAGACTTTGTCTAATGGGCATTTACTCAATATCCTTTCATTGTTTATCTAAGACTGGTGTTTGTCTTTTCCGAAGTGTGGAGTCACTAAAAAACCCGTGCAAGAGATGTATGCTGTCTTTATATTCCAGTGAAATATTACTTTAACTTGATGCAAAATATAGAATATCTCATATGGATACATTATGATACTTTCAAATGTAAGCATTTTATTTTTTTAATTTTTTGGGGGGTATTTTCCAAATATTAATATTACCATTTGTTTATAGTGCCTACTTCTCTTGATTTTATTATGTCAAGTATAAGTGTCCTGTGGTTTTTCATATGTTGTGATGATGTGGTTTTCTTCTGTTTGTCTTTTTGTCGGGCAATGGATGGCAGCGATTGCAAGAACACTTTACCAGTTACTTTTATGTTTGTTAACGTTCCCGCATCCATAGGTCAAAATTACGTGATTGTACATAGCGTTGCTGGACATCTAGCTATGAATTCCCTTCAAATCGGGGATAAGGGCTGTCTTGAACTTACTATGAGGCATGAGCAGAGCTCATTGTTGAAGAGCTAGTGGTGACTTCAAGATCAAGAACAACAAAAGCATTGTTCCATTATTTGGTTTTACCATGTTTTTGTAGAGACTTTGCTCTTGAGCATTTACTCGATATCTTTTCATTGTTTCTTTATGGAACAGGCAAATAAAAAAATAGAGTAGTTCAAATAGATTTCCAATGCTTTGCAAATGGCAGGGTCATTTTTTTATTCCATTATCGTCAACTAAAGCCCAAGAAAAATACAGTCGACCATTAACCTTAAATGTAAGTAGTGTTCGGAGGATACTTTTTTTAATGAATATACAATCTAAAAAAAGAAACTGGTACTCATCACAAAAACCATTCTTCATACAGTTTGTAATTAAAGGAATTTTTAATTCCATTGATCACAAACTAACGAAGGAAAATCTCGGATGAAAATATGCAATATAACGCCTGGAGAGGTGTTTTCAATGGACTAGTAAATAAATGGCAGTAGAATACTGAAAGAAAAATGGATTGGTAATTACAAAAATTAAAATCCAGAAACATAGTCAAAACAAGCAAAAAGACAAAAAAAAAACAGTGACAAAATACATTCACAAAACTCGGATCTAAAAGACACATCAATTAAAAGTTTAAACTCTCACAAAACAGAGTGATATTAGGTGCTCCAGTCCATGTAAGTTATATCATTCGCAGTCATATTCACATTCCTATATTTCAAGAACTAATCGTGGAAGGTTCTTAAAGTATTAAAAACAATTTCAAGAAAATAAAATATCATTGGTAAGAAAAAAATATTATAAATTTAGATGACATAATGTAAAACATATATGATCGCTGCAATTTTGTACTACGTTTAATATTTTGGCCAAATAATTTTTCCGATTTCAGCAAAGTCAGATTCCAATGTTTGTTAATTTGTGTTTTGCTGTCTAGGCCACGTGACATATAAATTGGCCTACAAGGGGGTCGCATGCAGAAAATGATCGAAAAATTCTGACTTGATTTTATCTTCAGAAGTGACTTGTCAGACAACATTTAAGTGGACTTTGTTTGGTCTCAAACATGAAATCAGTTTTGAAGTTCCAGCATATTCGTTTACATACCAAAAATTCCCAACACCAACATATAAATGTACAGAATAACAAAATCAATTTCTATATAAATAATTTAAATTTACTACCTAACACATTATTTACAATAATTAAATGTCTAAAGTAGCATTTTGCATATCTCTATATAGCCGTAAGAGTCCAAACTTTAAAAGTAACTTTTGTATACTCTTATTATTATTATACATGACTTAGTCTTGCATACGCAATTTATGTCAGCCCATCACTTTTGTTATCTTTATATATCAGATCGTACAAATGTTGCATCCTACATTTTCTTGAATGCAACCATATCAATTACGGTTGAAAATTTAACATACATGGAAAGCTAAAGGGAAGCTGTAGTATTATGATAACATCCCTGCATGTTTAATCAACATGCCTATCTTATTTTAAACATGTTAAACTTTATAAACAAAATCACATAGTGAGATAAGGTATGTTGAAAATTTTAATTACTAGATTATTTACAGATCATAAAGACGTAACTTAAATAACGGATTTATATAAGACTATATAACAAAAAAAACTTTTAAAATAGATCTGTTCATGATAAACTGAAGAGCATGAAGAAAAAAGCACTACCATGGAAAGTGGAATCTTGCATATGTATCTTGAGGACTCACGTCTTGCTTTGTCGATGCATTTCCAATGACAAGATCGATGTATATTAACAAAAATAGTAATGGTGCATAATACCGCGCCACGTTTCTCAAAATTTCTAAGTTAAAAGGGGCATAACTCCAGAACTATATGTGCCCCTGAATCCAAAATTATACTTGCCCTATGTTTTGTGGTAAACAATTTACATACCAAGTTTGAACAATATGTTTTTTATACTATAGGGAATCAGGAAGGGGATATTGGGGTACCCATAAACCGCTGCAACCCTATCGCTTGCTCTTATCGTTGTCTACGTTTGTAATTGGTCTTTTTATTGTTGTTCTTGTGCAGTTCCCTGGTAGATTGTTGCAGGTGATTGTAATTCTCGGTCATTATAAGTGTTTCCTGTTATCTTCTCTACAGTAATATTCGACAAAGCCTCTACAATTACATGGTAGAACCAATTAAAGGAACAAATATTTTATTGTTGTTTTTCAACCGAAGTCGCCATAATGCCTTCAACAATGAGCTTTGCTCTATCTCATAGTAAGTTCAAGACGAACAGTTCAAGACGACCTCAAGCACCGGTTTAAGCGGAATTCTTTGAAAATGTCGAACAATGCTACCTTATGTTATCATTAGTTGGAAAGAAATGTAGTCATTTGATAGCATGTGTAGGGCGAAAGTGGAATATCAGGCATAACAGCAAAGAAAGCAAAAGAATTCATATTAAAGAAATTCGTCAAAGAAAAATATCATGTATGTATGTACATCTATACTGTTCAATCTGAATGTAATATTAAATGCTTAATTGAGATCTAACACACACGGGATGTGATAACTCGATACTCTCTTATAATGGCTGCCTAAGTATAAATTTCTATTCATATTTGTTAAAGTTGATCTATCTAGTGACACAAAGTTCTTTGAAAAATAAAAGATAAATTGTCAAATTGGAAAGATGATAATTCATGAAGTAACAAATGTGATCTTTCTCAGGCGAGTGACAAAATTTGCAATTTCTCAATAGAAAAATGTTATAATTATTATCATTTTTTAATGTTTTTTTTTTAACCATTAAATATATGCTTGAAATTATTTAATATTTACCCCCCCCCAAAAAAAAAATCCCAGGAGGCTTAAAATAGTGCTCTTTAGAATACCTATACCATGATGCAAGTTTCATTACTCTTTATTTGTTTTCCTATTCTGATTTATTGTGATTACAAGAATGAATGAAGATTTGGTGTTAAAACTTTGGCGCCTGCTTAACATTTCGAACGTGTTTAATGAACTTCACTCAAAAACAAATGCAAAGACAGCTGATTTAGCTATAAAATATTGTCTACAAATTAATAAAAAACAACAGAGACTATTAAAAATATAATTCAACTCAGAACAAACAACTTGAACACCAATTAATTTCATAAACCCATGTTCATTGTGTGTTTCAAGTACTTGATTGGAATCAATATTACATAAGGGCAATAACAAAATTACGGAATATGATTGTCAGGAGCCGAAAACCGAGAGTAAAAAAAAACATAGAAAGTACAGTTCAAAACTGCAATGGCCTTGACTTGGTACAGACATTTCAAAAGAATTCGTTGAAAACAAAAGCAGAAAAAGGAACAAAATTCTTATCTCAGACTGGCCTGGAAGATTCACAGGAGAATATCTTCCAATATTCTTTACCATATGTTCCAATGTTAAGGTTAATAAGGACATCATGCCCAGAAAAAAATTACAATTTAAATTTCTTTGCTTTTGGATATACTGTAGTACAAAAGTAGTTGGTTGTTAGGTGAAATTTTCAAACCCCTTACCAGGCTTTTTCTCAAGATATATAGGGAAAGCGTTACCTGCCCCTTCGTGTTCGTGAGTATTAACAACAAAGATATATTAGGACAGACTGTAATGCGCATATTACAAGTAGGGGAACATGTGGCACATGAAAGAGTGTTTGTTTCAAAAATTCTTTCCTTGTTTTAAGTTTTGTTTTTATTTGTTTGTCTCATACCCTCCTACATTTCAAAAATTAAGTTGACGCCAAACAGAGATATAAATTGGTTGAGCCTAACTATTCAAAAAGTCTAAAATACGCACTATATGTCAGCACATCACTTTTGTTATCTTTATCTATCAGATCGTACAAATGTTGCATCCTACAACTTTTAGAATGCAACTATATCAATTACGTTTGAACATTTAACATACATGGAAAGCTAAAGGGAAGCTGTAGTATTTTGATAACATCCCTGCATGTTTAATCAACATGCCTATCTTATTATAAACATGTTAAACTTTATAAACTCACATAGTGAGATAAGGTATGTTGAAAATTTTAATTACTAGACTATTTCGCGATTATAAAGACGTAAATTAAATAACGAATTTACAAAAGACTATATAACAAAATAACTTTTAAAATAGATCTGTTCATGATAAACCGAAGAGCATGTACATGCTGAGTGTCTCCTACTGTTAGCGGCTCTACAATAAACATACCAGACACTTTCTGATAATTAGATTAACATATATTTAATGTCATTTTTGTACCGGTCACAACTAAGGCAGATTAAAAGAAAACCCCAGAATGCCTGCATCAGGCAATTTGTAATGACTAAAAATTACCGAAATCAGAAATCAATAATTACATTCTTCGGGATATTTTAAAATGAATTATAAAACGAAAAAAATCATCTTTTGATGTTTATTATATTCATTGATTTAGAACTGCGTTTTATAAATATTCACAGAGATATTGTGGGGATTTAATTTGATTAAAATTCAGCATTTTTTTACACTGAATACATATTGCAGCTTGGCAAAATGGGTATTAGATAAATTGAATTTACTTTATTTCGTAGTTTTGGTATGGAATAAAATCGTTCATTAAAGTTGTACAATACATAGTGTTTATATTGTGTAAGTTTACAACATTTTCAAATTGTGATTTATTATTTATTATCGAATACACATTTATATTGATTGTTTCGTCTTTGAACATTATCAATTTGTTAAATTTCGCACATTCAACAGTCAAATTTCGCATATTCAACATGCATATTTCGCATATTTTTACTCCCTTTCCTCTTGCTTTAAAATCCGTTCTTTTATTTTATTTTTTTTATCAATAATAATTTTCCACATGTCAAACATTTGTATATTAATTATGATTAGCCACTGCGCAATCTCAGTCGATAAATTAATCTGATTGACTGTCTGAGGTGGACAGCAGTCTGACGCGTTTTTATACTAAGTGAGTTCAAGCCCTCGAAGAAGGAGAGAATCGGATACGGAAAGGGATTGAATAATTCGTGTTATTATAGGACGTGTTTTACCTCTAAAAGCTAGAGATCAGTTTTATCATTCCGGAAAACATGACGGTTGTATGGTTGAAACTGTTGTATTTGTTTTCATACTATTTCTCTTGTGATGTTCTTTTGTTCTGGTGATGGACATTTTATGAATGTTGCTTCGTTATTTGTTGACCGACGTTTTCAATTTCTTAAGTTTTATATTTGTGTTTGCTTGCAGGCGGAAAACATTAAGGAAATAGGAAATATATGTTGACATTACACCAAAAATACTACTCTGTTGCAATGAAGTTACTGTAGTTATGAGAACAAGAAAAAGAAGATAACAGTAAACGCCTACAATGGCCGAAAATTGCAATCACATGCCACAATCCACAAGGCAACTGCACTATAGAAACATACATAACAGACCAGAGACAAACAAAAATAACGAAAGGAACTCGGGACAGCCGGACTTGGCACCGGCACTAGCAAAAGCTAGCGGTACTGATAAACTGGTTTAAAACTGGTACCAAAACCTCCCCGTTCACTATCCCGTTTCCCTATAGTATAGTAAAATTAAAATAAAACCCAATACAGGTAGATTACCAACTGCAGATCCACTATCTTGAAAAAAGAAAAGGACAAAATAAAACTTACATGTATCTAATCTTATCTTACAAAACGTAATTTAGGAAGATTGGTCAAAGGTTGCTCGCCGTTATACTGCCAAGGTACGTTTGAATGATTGTTTAAAAAAAAGGAAAGACATCAATGACTGAAAACAGCTTTCTCGGGCCACTATTTATAAGAGAAATGCAACGAAAAATACGCACAAAAAGTCAAAAGACAAACAACGTTAGGAAATTGAGACTATTTGATACTGGCGCTAGCAAATGCCATTAGTATGATTTTTTTTCCAAACCTCCACTTTCTCTATCCTATTTCTCATATAATAACCCAATAAAGGTATACTACCTTCAACAAAGCCAGTGTCTTGAAATGAAAATATTTAGATAAAACTTGATCTGATAGATGTTTACAAGAGTGCTCGTGTATATATGTTTTTGATTTATGTAGACAAAATCCTTTTATATTTAACAAAATACAGCAATAGCGAAGTGACTGTGAAAATTCAGGCGCTGTTTGAAGAACCAATTGGAATATCCCCAATGAAAGCATCGGGAAGGAAAAACATTACACTTGTCATTATTTTTATAATTCAGACTTCAGGGTAATCCTTATTTCGTTATATATCGATATATAACCATGCTGCATCAGAGGTTTCTTCATTTTCTAGCTGAGAAATTTCTTCAATTTGCGCGTTTTATCTGTTAAATAGGAACTGATTTATTTATTCCCTATATAAATGCAAATTGCATGACAGTCAATAAGACTCTCATTTTTAATAATTTATTTCAGATTCATAATATTAGATCTAGGGCTGTAACAGAGGGCAATAGGTAAAAAAAAACTTTTGGTCAAAATCAATCGTAAATAGAATTTCTAGTTAGTACAAGGACTCAATTCAACCTTCTTGCCATTGAAAACATGTAAAAATTATCTTTTTTTTCTTTATTCTAATTTGCAAGATTATTGCAATAGGTGACGTATAACTGGAGCCATCTTATCAGCAAAACAAAAAAATGTTCCTCTTTCATTCTCAAGTTTTTGACTAATATATATTGCCAAGTTAACTGTACAGTATTTTCCGTATCGCAGAGTCCAAATTTTCATTCAACTAATTCTAATATATATCCCAAAACTCATGATATTATACAATACAGTGTACTGTAATGAACATTGAACGGATATGGAATAAATTTCTTATTCTGTCCTTCCAAAGATTGTGGTCTTGAAGTTAGTAGTCCACCTATATTGGGTATTATGTGTATGTTTATTATACTATAGGGGGAAACAGGATAGAGAAAGGGGATATTTGGGTACCCATAAACCGGTACAGTCCTACCGCTAACTCTTAAAGGTGTCTACGTTTGTAATTGGTCTTTTTATTGTTGTTCTTGCGCAGTTCCCTGGTAGATTGCTGCAGGTGATTTTTATTTTCGGCCATCGTAAGTGTTTCATGTTATATATTAGACAAAGCCTTTACAATTACATGGTAGAACCAATGAAAGGAACAAAGATTTTATTGTTGTTCTTTATCTCGAAGTCGCCATAATGCCTTCAACAATGAGCTTTGCTCTTATCTCATAGTAAGTTCAAGACGACCTCAAGCACCGGTTTAAGTGGAATTCTTTGAAAATGTCGAACAATGCAACATTATGTTATCATTTGTTGGAAAGAAATGTAGTTATTTGATAGCATGTGTAGGGCGAAAGTGGAATATCAGGCATGACAGCAAAGACAACAACAGTAGTCATTTTTTGCTTGATATGTAAGAATTCGTCAAAAAATCAAACCAATTGAAACACCATACGTGTACTTGTATGTACATTTTTTTTTGCACAATCTGAAGGTAATATTAAATGCTTAATTGGGGTCTGTCAGCACACACAGGATATGATAACTCGATACTCTCTTATAATGGCAGCCCAAGTATAAATTTCTATTCATATTTGTTAAAAGTGATCTTTCTAGTGACACAAAGTTCTTTGATAAATAAAAGATAAATTGTCAAATTGGAAAGATGATAATTCATGAAGTTACAGATGTGATCTTTCTCAGGCGAATGACAAAATTTGCAATTTTCTCAATTTAGAAATTCAATAATTATTATTTATATTTATTTTGTTTTTTGCTTTGTTTGTAACCATTAAAATATATGCTTGAAATGGATTTATATGTACCAAAAAATAAATTGCAAGGAAGCTTAAAATAGTAAACTTTTAAATCACTTTATCATGATGTAAGTTTTGTTTTTCTGTTCAGAATTTATTGTGATTACAAGGAAGATTTGGTGTTAAAACGTTGGCGCCCACTTAACATTTCGAACGTGTTTAATGAATTTCACTCAGAAAGAAACGTAAAGACAGCTGATTTAGCTTTAAAATATTGTCTAAAAATTAATAAAAAAGAACAAAGACTGTTAATAATATGATACAATTCAAAGCAAACAACTTAAACATCAATTAATTTCATAAACCCATGATCATTGTGTGTTTTTAAGTACTTGATTTGAATCAATATTACATAAGGGCAATAACGGGTAATAATTGCGGAATGGGATTGTCAGGGGACAAAGGGAAAAATACACAATAAGTATAATTCAAAACCACAATGGTCCTGACTTGGCAATACAAAAGAATTCGTGGAAGTCATAAAGTCTGAACAAAAAAATTCTCATCTCTACTCTGTTTCACGTTTTATGTTTCTACTTATTTTTATTTAGTGCAAAAATTTTAGGACATCGTTTACCATCACAGCCTTGAAAATCCTTCCATTGCCACAGAAGTAAAATTTTGGAGAACTTATTCATTATTGGATCGTTAAAAGCGGGAAGTTAAAAAGTATTTCTTTAAGTACACGCTTTCCAATTTTGAGGTGTAAACAAGCCTTCAGTTTTGCCTGGATTTCTGTTTCTAGGATGTTTAATATGTGGAATACTTTTAACATGGTTATTTATATCATAAATGGGGACTAATAACAAAATACTCAACGGAATTGTAAAGAGCCAAATTCAAAGAGGCAAAAGGCCAAAAGCAGGTGGAAATTCATCGGAAAAGTGTTGACCGCAATGGTTCTTACTTGGTACAGGCATTTCAAAAGAAATGATGGGTTATCTCGGGTTATGACGCGCCAAACTTTCCCATCAATTGTGGTAATGTGTGGTAGCAACTTAACAGCAATAACCATTGAAAGGACATTGCCAGTAAAATGAAAGAATCATTCCAGTATTAAGTAAAAAAAGAAACTTGAATCACAGTTCGTATCGAAACTTCAATTTTTTTCCAAAGAACTTTTTAAGAACTTCTTTATTCGTATGAAGCCAGGTTCATACAAGGGCTAGTTCAGAAAAAAGACAATAAGCTAGCCAAATCCTTTAATTTCAGTTTCCGTTATATAGATGGTGTTCTTTCATTGAACAATCCTCAATTTAAGGATAACCTTCATCTTATATACCCAAATGAACTCGAAATTAAAGAGACCACTGATACACCATCATCAGCATCATACCTGGACCTATACCTCTACATTGACAACTCTGGACGTCTGAAAACAAAACTTTACGACAAGCGTGATGATTTCGACTTTCCAATAGTGAACTTCCCGTTTTTGAGCAGTAATATTCCCACTTCTCCGGCATATGGCGTGTACATTTCACAACTCATTCGCTATTGCCGTGCCTGTAGTTTGTACAGCGATTTTGTCAACAGAGCGAAATTACTGTCTCAAAAACTTATACATCAAGGGTATGTTCAGTCATTGTTGCAATTGTCACTACAGAAGTTTTACGGTCGTNACCACGATTTGACAGACCATTACAATGTTTCTGTTTCACAAATGAGAACAGATATTTTTGGGTAGATCCAGAGTTAGTTACCGGACTGAGTAACACCGATTGTGACAAAACCGGACTTTTCACTGGCAGTGTGACGGGTGCCACATGTGGAGCAGATCATGCTTACCCTTCCGGAGCACCTGATGATATCTCAGTTTTTAAAGGGGTTCACACTGCTAGTTCTTTAGTTTTGTGGCGTTCTTGTTCATTTTTGTTTATTTGTTTGGCTTTGTCATACTGTCTCAGTTCGTGTTGCTGTGAATTGCCATGATTTTGGATTTATGATTTTAGAATGTCCCCTTTCCTTGTTCTTGCTTCGGTATTCGTTTGCCGATGTATTTATGGTCGTATGAGACGGATTTTTTTTTTTTGAAGCCTTGATTAATTATGCGGTCATGAAGTTAACTTTATCAAAAGTTTGTCTTCTAAATGGATAATGACAAAGTTACATAGCGGTAAAATATGTGTGTGGTCAAAATATTCCATTATTTTTAAGGCTGTATACTCCAAACGACTGTTATTATGCTCTGGTAACTTTGACAACGATAAATTTGTCCTTTTAATGTCTTATTGTTTGTACTTTATAGATAGTGGAAATTATGGCTTTTTAAAAGCAACACAAATAATTTTGACAACATTTACATTTGTAGTACTATAATGCAAATTAGTAACATGATTTTGTAAATTTTGCTAAAAACTAAGGAGTATCTCCCTCATGCAAAGCTCTGTCCTTAGTTGATTTTGGCTTCACATTTAGATCATATTGGTTATTTGCTCTCTGTCAGTTTTTAAACAACTTTGAGTTTATGGTCTTCAAAACGTTTAGATTTTATCTGCACTGAAAAGCAAAAGTTGTCGAAATGCGCATGTGCAGAATTTAAATTCATAGTAACTTGTGTATTTAGTTATTCTTTATCTTCTCTTACTGCGCAATCAGGGATAAAGAAATTACATTACTACTGCATACATGTAAAGAGAAACATGGAAATTGTATGAGAGAAAAACTGAAAATGCTCTTGAGTGATGAGTTATTGACAAGATAACTTTACAAATTTACTGGCATTTTACATGTGTTTTAGAGATAACCATCCCGTGGGAGATATAAAATAGATATACTTCAAAAATTTTAACGATATGCATGAAATGTTGAATGAAATATTGATAATAATTATAGCAGTTTAATGTTTAGATACCCATATTCCGCCATTATATTGCTGAAAAAGAGAATGATTGTGCTGATATGTAGCAACCATAACTGTTTACGTAATAAAACTAAATTATATTATCTTTAATGTTGTAGTGTATAAATTAAACATAGCTTAGAATTTGATAAAGCATTTTATTACAGGTTAAAATGGCTGTCAAACACCGGCACAGCAAAGGTTGGAAATGCATTTTCAAAATGCAACAAATCTGTATCACCCTTAGTTTGTATTCTTTATTCTATTGTTTTTTGTTTTTTGTTTGTTTGTTTTTTTGTTTGTTTGTTTGTTTGTTTTTTGTTTGTTTTTTTTTAATTGTTTGTTTTGTTTTGTTTTGTTTTGTTTTTTTCTTTTCTTTTTTTCTTTTTTGTTCTTTTATAATGATTAACGACGACACGCTAAATGCCTTGACCTTAAAACCGAAGTCCTGGTTAGTGAATACGTCGGAGTCCATCAGTTCATTAGCCAACCAAACGATCCAAACTCCAAACGAACTAACATAACACTCAATAAATCTGAACAAATTAAAGATCTCGGGAACAAATCTTCTTGACTTGACAAATCTGCATGTAACCCTTGACAACGGACCACAATGAGAAACATCGGTCGGTTATCTCGCTGTACCAAATCAAAGTAGAGAATTTTTTACTTAGCATATCAATAGCCTCTTTTGATATTAAAATTTGAAATTATTTCCATTTTGACCATCTATTACTTCTTGATACAGGGAGATAACCGGCTGATGTTTCTTATTGTATAATAAAAAGTACATAGCTGTTCCAGTGAACATGTGTTGCCTGCACTTAATATATCTACAGTGAAAAAGTGCTGCATTAGTAGCGAAAAAGTGAAAATATATGTAAAAGAAAATAAAACAATTGTGCAAATCTGCAATATAAATTGGAGAAGTCCTGCCGCTGAAGCTTGGTTGAAAAGACGATGATTTGGACAATGGAAACATATCCTTCAGACCCCAACCAATAAGCTGAGTGACAAACTCGAATGGTAGCTTGTATGGAGAACATCTGCAATATATACTGAAGCAATCCAGCAAGTTTACTATTTCTACAATTTTTTATTATGGCTGGACAGTCTTGAGACTTGAATAGACAAAGATATAAGTCCAATACAATTATAATTGGACAGAAAAGGGGTCTACCGAAGTGTTATTGCAGTTTAAGAGATATGGAAAATACTATAATAATTTTGATACCATACAAAGTCAAGACCACTGAGAGTGTTGATCTAAGTGCAGAAAAAATATGTACAAATATATTTACAACTCCGAAAATTACATTGATATGTGAATATGAATTCCTTCAGGAATGGGACCTGATGTATCAATAGTATAACTAAAAGAACCAAAAGCTCTAACAAACATAAAACTATCTTTTGTTGTGAACTAACATTTTAAAAGGCTCGACTTAACATTGATTTCTGAAGTCTTAAGTATCCTGATAATTGGCCTAAGATTGAGAAAACAGCGATACGTCAAAATAAGGTGGAATCTGGTTAAGCACGTGCATACAAACAAATCAAAATATAATCTGTTTTGAAATTAGTATTGACACCTCTGTTGTTCTTCGGTTTATTGGAAATAGGAAATAGGCATTTAAACAAGAACAAGTCACAAATGTCACATGCCTTTACCTTTACTCGTTGTAAAAGATGCCGTTAAGACCATAAAAACAAAAATGTTGGATCAAGTTATATGATTAAGATCTTTACAACTTATTTAACAGATTTCAGAATGCAGGTAAAATATTCGATGAGTAATACTTTCCAAACGTCTTTATAAAAAGGGAATTCTGATCGAACAAATTATACATTATTACATAATCAAATAATGCTTCGCTGACTATTACATAATTTGAATACCCAACATAACTTCTTTGTAGTCAATGTTGTTGACTAAAATTGTCCAGTGAACATTCATGAATAATGTGGAGCGTGGATGTAGCGTTGCTGAATTCCGCTCAAACCGGTGCTTGAGACCGTCTCGAACTTACTATGAGGTATGAGCAAAGCTGATTGTTGAAGGCTATGTGGTGACTTCAGGATGAAAAACAACAATAAAAGCGTGATTCTTTTGCTTTTTTACCATGTATCTGTTGAGATTTTGTCTCATGTACATTTACGCCATATCTCTTCATTGTTTATTTTTAGTAAAATGGAAAGTGTGATAATAGAAATGCTTAGATGTATTAAGCTAAGATGGATATTTTCATCTTTGACTTGATTATTGCTTACCAGATATCAAATACACCGGAAAAATAATGACAGAACAAGAAGTCTAGGAGTAATTAAAAGGACAATTTTTTTTTAAAATGTGGCATTGTAGTGACAATATAAACAGAGGTCCGAGAAATAGAATAGAAAACAAACAAACAGTGCAGGAAGCTATCGCAACATAAAATGAAACATTATCCCATTTCCTTTCTTTTTCATATTGCTTTAGCTTTGCTGTATAGTTGTTCACTGAAGTTGCGTCTACGTCACCTACTTAAACGTTTATATTTTTCGTTGCGCATATTTGTATGGAGACCCCATTTTAAACTAAATTGACAACTAGAAGGTCAATGCTCTTTTTCCTAAAGTTGTGTATTAATATTATAATCAATGATTGTCCTGATTCAATTTTGAATTCACTGATGATTCAATTTCTAAATTTCAGAAAAGGGGTCTTTTTATCGTTTCTGTTCTCGAATACTGTTAATACATTTGATTTAACAATTTATACTTACTGGATTGCAATCAAAAAAGGCATTTATATTCTGTTTTGAAAAATTATTTTGAATGAAATTTTTCTGCTAAAAGGAAATGTTTTTACTTTTAGGACACTAAAATTTAAACACCTCTTTGAAGTTACTCTCAAATGTAAACCGTAGGGTTTGGCCAATTTCTTGCTTCTACGTCATTGCATAAAAAATTATTTTTCTTTTTCCCAATCTTATAGGGATTCCGGCTCTACCTGGTCAAATGTTTTGGACGGTGACTCAGGAAAATTGACCTCTGCTCAAAATCTTTAAGCCGTTGTTGACACAGATAAATCAAAGTAAAAACAGTTCACAATTTTACTGTAATCAACCACTCATTAACAGTCCTTAGCTGTACCCCTTCAGCGTTTCGGAAACTCCAGAAAAAATAAGGTATTCTCGCTGTGATGAGTAGGGCATTAAAAACAGCAACTCCAACTGGTTACAATATATTGAATCATTTTGTGTTTGTATCGTCTTAAGTTGCAATTCGTATGATGGACGCATGGGACCGTAGGCGAAGGAGAATTTTCTGCTTTATGTGGTTTATAGTACAAGTTGCATCCTAAGTATATTTAAGATTGTCAGTTAAATACATATTTTTGTTTCAACACGAGTCAGAATAACACAAAAAATATATTTAGCTCTCATATATAACAATTTCTTATCAATATGCAAAAATATTTCACTTCAATCTAATCCTAAAATGATAAATTCCTTTGAATAAAGTTCGTTTGCATGTAATATATTAGTAATATCGTTAATTTCTTTTTCATATCTCAAGTGTTATTTCAAGAAATTTATTTTGATTTGATAAATGACTTATTATTTCTATTAAAACATATACCTCCTGGAATTACAATTAATTCGCACTGTTGTGCACTGTGGTGAAACTCAGTAGTAAGACTTGTTGAAAGTATTTTATATATAGCATCAAGTTAGTAACGCAATGAGGCAAATTATTTTTAAATCAAAATCGTTTGATAAAATGAAATCATTTTTTAAGAGTTATTTTGGTTCTTAAATTGAGTCTTTAATCATTTCTGTAAGAATAACAATTTGGGGCTTAATTTACTCGTGTTAAGCTGAATGTTATAACAAAAGCAATGTTTTTGTCTCTGTCATAAATAGTGATGTTTTCATCTAACTTTCAGATACCTATTTAGACCCGGAAGTTGCAGATTTTAGAAAATTATCTGACGTGTTAAACTATTAATTGAAAATTCTAAGACATCACGTTTTCGAGGGAAATGCTTTGAAATTTCAATATTTTCTAATTCTTATGCCGTTCTCGTCAATTTCAGGTCATAGGAGATCAAAATATTTTCAACAAACATGTGCATAAAGTGTTTTCAATACTTCATTGGTTAAAATTCAATTATAACGTCTGATATATCTGCCGTCTTTCGACTTTATCATTGTGACGTCATGAAAAAGGGCGACAATGTCTGATGACGCCACGCTCAAAAAACACATTTATTTCGGATCATCAGAAAAGGGAGGGTCATGTTTTTGTCCAAAATCTCCTTGAAATCATTAGAGAAATAAAATTCACAACCGTGAGAAACGAAATTTCTACACTCTCGATAGTTAAATTTTCAAATATTTTAAGCGATCGGCGAGCCTCGCGTTTAAAAAATTGAAAATTTAACTATCTCTAGTGTAAAAATGTCGTTTCTTACTCGAAGCAGTTGTGGATTCTATTATCTATCACCAATGCTTCACGTCACATGACAAGAAATGCATTCCATTTTCGCAATGCAGTTTAATACATTACAAAAATATTGATTACAAGTTACTTCACATAGGCACAATGGATAAATGGGCACACTTGAAGATTTGAATCGCTTATTCTTTGGTTTACAAATAAATCACCCAAACCTAGAATTTTCCATTACCTTGTCAAAACGTAACACGTATTTCAGACCTCTAAAAACGTAAAGAGTAACACTAGGACCCGGCACTGGTATTTTTTTTATGTTCGCTGTGAATAATTTAGCGAAAAACAAGCATCCAGTCACTGCAGTGTTTTACACTTAAATCGCGAACAAAATAACCGAAATTGAAGCAAAAATCATTACGCTTCTTTGATATTGTAGTAGATGTTTTCCCCAAACCTCGCCCGTCATTGTATTTCTGACCAAGTATATTTTAATATCTGCAAATGTTACGTAAATCTACTTTAGATTCAATCTTCAGCTAAATGTTACTTTTGATTACCTTATTACATACAACATGACCAACAACAGAGTACAAGCTTGATCTGATAATTACAGTCAACAATCGTGCCAATATTTAATTATGCAATTTAGATGTCAGAACTGGGGTAACACTAATGGTATGGGATTTCAAACAGACTCGTAGATGGCATCCAGTGACACAGAGAGAATATCATCATGAAAACATACACTTTCGATGCACCACTCCCATATCTTAAGCCGATCGTTAACTTTTTCGTGACAAGAGTGAAACAAAGCCATTATTGTCAATTGAAATGGTTAAGAAACATAAACTTAAAAAGAAAACAAATACATGTACCTTGTAGTGGGTCTCCATGGCATTGGCCTCTCTAAGTGAACGGGAAACAGGATCGTCACAAAAAGTGTCCGTGAAAACGGGACTGGGTGTGAAGCGGGAAACACTAAAAAAACCGTGAACCGGGAAAAAGAAATTTGTTTAAGAGTCTATGAGAAATAATTTTCCGATTGTGAAACTGGAAACCTAAAAAAAAACATTAACGGATTTTGAGAAAGGGATCCCCATTGAGAACCCCTTGAAATGCAATAGGAAGTTAAAAGTCGCACACTTGGTCTTTCGTATTCTAGTGTCTTCGCATTGCATAGATTTTTTACACCTCCTTGTGCTTTGTTGTTTTTTTCAGTATTCTTCTTCCGATGACAAATTGTGGTTAGTAATTCTGAACACAGAAATTTATGTTCAGGAAATGGGACTTTACAATTAAGATATATATTCATGGGAAATCTTAGCAAAGTTTGAAAATGAAATAATCCAAATTTTAAGAACCTACAAACCCGCAGTTTTTTTCATATGTAATGATAAATCTAAAATGAAATTTCAGGAAGCCTTGTCATCAGTGAATAGTCAACAAAAAATAAAGAATTTCATAGAACTAAAATATTGATGATTCATCAAATAGAAGTAATGGATAAGCTAATGGTTTAAATGACTTTTTCTTGTCGGTTGCCAAAGTTTCATTGAGCAAGCCGAAAATTAAAAGGTCAGAAAAGGGTTAACGAGAAATGGTTTGACTTTGACTTCTTTTTTTAAATTAGACAAGAGCTTATTACAGCTGGTCAGATATTGTGTAGATTTCCGAAAGACCCTTAAGGTCTTTTAAACTCTTCAGAAATAACAAGAAAAACAGAAAATTTTAAAAGCAACGATATAAAGAATTACTCTTTAACAAACTATATCACCTATAAAACAACGGCAGCAGAATACCGAAGGAACAAAGGGGTGAAATTAACACAAATCGAAGTCCAAAGACAGGGCAAAAACGAGAACACAGAAAACAATGACGTTAGACACAAAAACAATGACGCCAGACAGACACAAAGCACAGAACCAGAAACCACAACATTCAGAACAAAGGCACTCACAGTGTGAA
>MJUU01002955.1:36383-51766 GCA_002080025.1 Modiolus philippinarum | reverse complement strand
GTTAAGTTTTTCTGCTTAAGTCCATTTCTCAATAACTAGAAGTGGTAGGCTGATAATATTTTGAATGTAGGTTGGTCTTGGGTAGTTCATCGTCAGTTTGGCAGTTAACTTTTGTCCTTGACCTCAATTTCGCGGTCTAGTGGCCACGTTAAGTTTTTCTGCTTAAGTCCATTTCTCAATAACTAAAAGTGGTAGGTTGATAATATTTGGTATCTAGGTTGGTCTTGGGTAGTACATGTCAGTCTGGCAGGTGACTTTTGTCCTTGACCTCAATTTCACAGTCTAGTGAGCATGTTCACTTTTCTGATTAGTTCACTTAGATTTTACATCAATTTAGAGTCCAGCAGGGACAGGCGAGACATCCTTTAGGGTCATCACTTGTTCATAAGGAATCCAATGAAAAAAACTGCATCAAAATCCGACTAGAAAAAAAATAATTAAAATTTCCCATAGAGTCCAATGTTAATCAATGGGTCCCACTGGCGGCCATCTTTGATTAAGCACGGACATGTCAGACACAATTTTTCATTTACACCACCCAAGGACTATTGTGACAAAATTTGGTTGCAATTGGCCCAGTGGTTTCAGAGGAGTTGATCTTTAACAACGGATGACGGACGGACGACGACGACGGACGCCAAGTGATGGCAATAGCTCACATGACCTGTTAGGTCAGGTGAGCTAAAAATGAAATGATATAAAAGACCGACTTTTATCAATCAAATCGGGAATTACACAAAACACGTTTATTTCATGTACATGAATGCAAATTGTATCCCACCGAGTTCGTGAATTACACTCTGTTTATTTGTCACTCTTTGTTTTAATTTACACGAATTTAATTAAAAACAGGTTGTTTAAAGTAGTACGTACGCATATAAGGGGCTATCTGCACTGACTCGATCAAATACGCTGTGGATGATACTAACTGTGAATGTGCACACATTTTTTTTTAAATAAAGTAAAAACAGCATGAGAGTATACGTTTTTTTTATCTCAATATAAATTATTTTTAATAAATGACAAACAATAAATGCCTTATACAAATCTACCCTCATATATTATGATAGAGACGACTGTGTTTTTGATCTTACTCATTGACATGAATGTACTTAATGATCAATTATCTCTGAATCGATCGATAATATAAGTCAAATATGTGTGTCCTGTGCAAAATGACCACCCTCCTCTGGTATTAACCTGTGATTTTGATGCTGATCAATTTTAAATGGATGGCATGATGCTCCTCACTAAATTGCTTTATGTCAATACCTTCGGGTCCTGCACTATTGTCCATCACCCTGGCTACTATTTTCGCATAGTCAATGTAAAACATATTAATGTTATTTTCATACTGACTGTTGGCTATTTTGAAAAGTTACATTGACAAATAGTTTTTTCTATTAATTGAGAAACAAAAAGTTGGTTATCTCCCTGTACCAAGTTAGTTTTGTATGGTTNAAAGTGGGGATAATCTTGGGTAGTACATGTCAGTCTGGCAGATGACTTTTGTCCTTGACCTCAATTTCACAGTCTAGTGAGCATGTTCACTTTTCTGATTAGTTCACTTAGATTTTACATCAATTTAGAGTCCAGCAGGGACAGGCGAGACATCCTTTAGGGTCATCACTTGTTTCTATTAATTGAGAAAAAAATGTTAGTTATCTCCCTGTACCAAGTTAGTTTTGTATGGTTTAAAGTGGAGATAATTTTAATTAGCATATCAATACCTTCTTTTGATATTTGAATTAAAATTATCTCCCTTATAAGTATATATATAGCTAACTTGGTACAGGGAGACAACTGATTGATGTTCCTCATTGTTTCACAGTATGAAAAGTAAAAAAAAGATTCTGTCAAAATAAAAAAAAAAAATCTTTGCATAAGTTCAAATGATGATTAGAAACTGGATTACATCAATATTGCACAGGTGATCACATGAATAAGTACCAGGCACTTGTCGATCAGACCAAGTCTCCGCCTCTGGCATGTGATGATTGATGATGATTGAAATCAATAGTCTTCACAGCAGCAGTGCATCCTATTGCAATAGTGCAGTCAACGCTATTTCTTTTAAACCCTATTCGAAAATAACATTGATTACTATAAAAGAACTTTATTACAGGAGGTATAATAATTCTCAATATTTGTTCTTTCAGAAATCCATTTTTATGCCCCGCCCACAAATGTGGAAGGGGCATATAGTGTTACCCTTGTCTGTCCTTCGGTCCGTACGACCGTACGTCCGGTTAAGTTTTGCGTTAAGGTACATTTCTCAGAAACTGTAAGGTATAGAACATTGATAGTAGGTCAGTAGGTAGATCTTTAATAGTACTACATAGTTCACTTGGCAGTTTGACTCTTTGACCTACATTTTACGCTTCAGTGACTTTGGTTAAGTTTTGCATTAAAGTCCATTTCTCAACAACTACATGTTATAAGACAATGATGTTTCATCAAATTAATTGTCTTGATGAGTACTACACAAATCATTGACAATTAGGTGGCTTTGACCTACATTTGATGCTTCAGTGACTTTGGTTAAGTTTTGCATTAAAGTCCATTTCTCAACAACTACATATTATAAGACAATGATGTTTCATCAAATTAATTGTCTTAATGAGTACTACACAAAAGATTGAAAATTAGGTGGTTTTTACCTTCATTTTATGCTTCAGCGACTTTGGTTAAGTTTTGCGTTAAAGTCCATTTCTCAACAACTACATGTTATAAATAAGACAATAATGTTTCATCAAATTAATTGTCTTGATTAGTACTACACAAATCATTGACAATCAGATGGCTTTGACCTACATTTTACGCTTCAGTGACTTTGGTTAACTTTTGCATTCAAGTCTGTTTTTCAACGACTATGTATTGTAGCATCATGATATTTCACTGAAACATTCATTAGCTAGGCTATTCCCTAGACTAGCTAATGAATGTTTCAGTGAAATATAGCCTAGCTATATAGATAGTTCTTGGGGTGAAGTGAGGAGTACGCTTGCGCAGTGAGGAGAATGCATGCGCAGAAGACTATTGACCAATAGGAATTTCAGATTCTCGAAAATCAAAATGGCGTCCAGTTTCGTCCTGATAAAACGGGGCGAGGTTTAATCTTTCTGTTTCATTGTGGAAGTTGAAAAGTATTATAAACATTTACCGGTACCATAGGTAGTACTGGGAACAGGTTTGTAGAGGATGATGGGATTGGTATTGCAATATCGCTTAGCCAGATTTATAAATATAGATATGATAAAAAGAATAAGAACAGTCATGTATAAATTTAAAACCAGAAGTTAATAAATAAAGATGAGGTATTGTGCAATAATCAATAATATACAAATACTTTAAAAGACTTTTCAATTGTGTTAAACAAAGCGTGATTGTAGTTTGTGGAGATACTAAGGCAATGGAGAACGAAAGATGGAAAGAGATAGAATTGCGTTTTTTGCGGAAGAATAAAGAGCTACCCTAGGAGAATGCAAGAACAAACAAAAAACAAAAGCACAAAACTACTTTGAGTTGCTGTTGGCATAAAATTAGAGGTTTGATCGAATCAGTGACTGTTTTATCACATGTGCAGACCAACAGAAGAAATTACAAAGAAGTACCGAGAAAGGCCTACTTCAAGTATTGATTTGAGTATACAAATACATCATGAGCCACCAAATCCTTGTCAATCAAACACGCAATTTTCTATCCAAGGCTATTCTATAGCCTAGCGTATCGTTTTTAAGGTGGTTGGCCACCTTATTGCGAAGATCGGGTTCCAAAGAATGCACTACAGCTAATGCTTTTTATATGATATACTTCAAACTGCTATAAGCTATGGCTATGTAAGCGATCAAAACAGCAAAATACCCACTAATAATGTAGTTTTTGGTGAAACAATTTCATAAATCTTGTTTATTGCCACATAATAACAAGGACTCTGTTGCAGCGTAATGAACATACGGTCTTCAGATAATTTGTGTTAATCGGCTGTGTGTATTAATTTCTATTGCAGCCGAATCTTGTTGATATTATCAGTTCCTTGAAAACAATCAACTATGTGACAGTTGCTTTATGTAATGAATAATATTTTAATGTCTATCTATTTTCGATATGGCTGTATAAGTATATTTATTGTCTTTCCATGCCATGAACACGCTGTTTTGTTTACAATTGTACACGCATGCGCATAGTTTGGTTTTAATTGTTACTTGTCTTGTAAGTTCCTCGAACGTTGGAGCACTGGACATGGCATATATATGAAAAATATCTGATACACACGCGATTTCTCATTAAAAAATTAAAACACACTAAAACATAGCAACAATGGCTATAATTACATAAAGCATAATATATTCGGAACTTTTCTTTAGAGAGCGAGAAAATTATAACTTTAAGCAGTAATGTAGGATAAATGCTGATGTGTTACCAAAGTTCTAATATGGAGGTTTACTTTCACTTTCTCGATCCATGGATCATTCAAGGAGAATGTAGCATAACTAAAAACGCCGCCATTATGAATTGAATGGTGGTTATTTATAAGAGGAATATCGTAGAAAGTACATGTACATATCAGACAGTGACTGGAGTTAAATGGATATATTTTGAAGCGGTTGGTGAAATTAAACCGCTGGCGCTGATGCCAACCGATGCTTTAATTTTAAAGGCATCCTCCTTTAACTACTTAGCGCTTTCATCATCATGGTTACTAAAAATTCTGTTTCTGGGAGAATAAAGAAATACAATTGTGCATAGTATCTGCAATTCCTCGACCAAAGGAGTTTGGACGGAGATAAAATACCGTGCTGTTTCTCACACTAAGGTGACGACCATTTGATTTTCGGGTAGCAGGGGCTTGGGTGATTTTGTAAATAAATAATTTAATCTTAGTGCCAGTGAAAGTAAATATTTTTGTCCTTCTTGTCATTAAAATAAATAATTCAATTTTGAAGAATAAATTTTTTGCCATTGCAAATAAATGATTGGATGTGACATTTGGTGAAAATATATGTTAATTTAATTTTGTTTTTTAGATTTTCATGAAAATAAATAATTTTTCTAGGCAATTCGCCCAGACACCCTAAAAAACAAATGTTTACCCCCCAGTCAATCAAACTTGAGATTATCAGCATTAAACTTCTGACAATTAATCCATAATCCACAATGTGATTCTCACTTATTTTTTTACATCAAATATTACTTGAGCTGTATAAAAGTTTTCCTTTCTAACTGTTCCCAAGTATTGATACTTTAAGTTTTGCCCCTGAATTTGAGATCGATCGAGGTCAGCTACACATGATATATTCATTGCAGACAAAGCCAACCACCTTTCAGTGCAGACTGCACTTTGATTATTTCATAAAAACCATTATCCGATTTCTATCATCCACTTATGTTTATAAAGTCCCCTTGTGTTTCTAGTTTATAGAAGAACTACTCGTTTCACTAACAATTGGGTGTCCATGACCTACATTTTATGCATGAATGACTTCGGTCAAATTATGAGTTCAGGTCGATTTCTAAACAACTTCACATTTTAAGAGAATTTTGTCCCAGCAAATTAATCATCGTGATCAGTACTTCCCAAATCATTGACAGTTAAGTGACTTTGTCCTATATTTTTTGTTTGAGTGACTTAGGTTATCTTTTGAGAGCAATTTATTGGCATGGCATCCGTGGCTTATAGACACATTTTCTAGTTTTATTGGCCTTTCAATGAGCAGATCGAAAAAGTTGGGAAATCCCGAATTTTTGTTACTAATACCTTGAATAACATGTTTGTAACAATAACTTTAAGATTCACTCAAACAAGAAACAGTTTTTAATATGCTTTAATTTTCTTATTTGTTTTGATATAGGCTTTCCTAGCAGTAAATGAAGAGGAAATAGCTACAGCCATTAAAGAGATGAGATCAATTGATGGACCAGTATTATTGGAAATCAAAGTAGAAAAGGGTCACAGAAAACAGCTTGGTAGACCAACTAGAACACCGCTTCAGAATAAACAAGATTTCATGCATTTCTTAGCTATTGGATAAACATGATGAATCTCATTAAGTATTTAAGTGAACATTTTATATTTATGAGCTGAGATCCTGTTATAGAAATAAGTGGGTTTACTTTAAATTTAATGTTTTATTTATATAATATGTAAAATAGATCTGAAATTCCTTATTTATATGTATACTTATATTTTTATAATGATTTTTTTTTATAATTTCCAAGTCATCTTTATTTACTTAGTGTCCATTCAGAGATAAATGTATTTTTTTTATTATAATCCTAAAAGAAAAAAATCATAAAAAAACAATTTAGGTTAATGTATAACATAACTTTGTTCTACGAAAATTGACACATATGATCATAAAATGGGTTATGCAAAGTTCTGCTGTGAGTTCAAATTGTACATGAAGTGTTGGTTATCTACTTTAGTTCAGTAAATTTCAAAAATATAAGAAGTTGAAATTACATAACAAGAGTGGATATTCATTGATTTTTTTTTATAAATCTATTTCTACTGTTCTGTTTTTGTTGTAGACCTTTTTTTTCAAGAATAGAAATATTTTTACTGTTTTTACTACAGCAACACATCAGCTGATTTTACTCATCAATTCATTTATAAGTTAAGTTTATTACATATTAAAAATGTTTATTTATCTGTGGAACATGATGAACTAGAGACACTCTTTGTACACAAATTTAAAATTATAACTAGAGATTTTCTCTGTACATGAATTTGAATAATTGACAAGACTTAGGACACTATCCATTATAGCTGAGTACTTTTAGCTCATTTTGATAGAGATGTAACGGTTGTGTTAGTGATTCTTGTCCCATACATGTTGGTAATGATAAAAAATCATCAGTTGGAGAATACTACACAATTTTGGCCTTTTGTAGAGTTGAATTCACTTTTTTATTGACCTGTAAACCAATATTCACTGAGACCATTTATCAAGGTGAATATCTTTGTTTCCAGGTCAGTAAAAGAGTGTATTTACCAATACAAAAGACCATGATTTTTTTATTATATAGTTCTATGCATTTTGACTTCATGAAGTGAATACCACTCCAGCAGGTGAATACATTTATTATTCACCTCTTTTGATTTTGTTGCAAATATAGTGTTAATCAAGACAACTGTATAATGATATAATTTATGGTTGTGAATCAAATATAGGGACAAAAAAATTAATTAACCTATTGGAAACTATGCAATAACACTGCCAAGAAAATGTCAAAATAAAATATTGTATGTTAGTGGTTCTTAGCCAGCACTGCATAGGGAATTTTCACAGCCTGAAAGAAAATCATATAAAGAAAAAAATACAGTGCAAGGTAAAAAAGTTCTTGACTTTTGTCATTAAAAATATGTATGAACCCTAATTAGATTATTTATTCTGTTATTGGTTTAACATTTTTGTTGTGATTTATTTCAAAATCAAAATTTTTATGCCCCGTGACGAAAAGTCGGGGGGCATATTGTTTTACCCTTGTCCGTCCGTCCGTCCATACGAATGAAAAACACAACTATTCATGTTTTTTAGAAAGTTTGCAAACAAATTCCAACTACTTCAAAGGAATCTAACTAACAATAAGTAGATGCGCACACACATATCTTTTGGAATATTCAAAATGGCCACTGTTGCCATGGAAATTGAAAAAAGGCGGGAAAATTCAGAATGCCTCAAATTTGATGAAACTTGACTAGAAGGATGTCTAGCACTCATAGAAATGATTTTGGGTCTCAGAATTTTCAAAATGGCTGCTGTTGCCATGGAAACTGGAAAAAGGCGGGAAAATTCAACATGCCTCAAAATGAATGAAACTTTACAGGAAGATTGCCTAGCACCCATAGCATTGGTCAGATTTTCGGGCTCAGAATTTCCCTTTTATATATTTTGGAAAAAGGGGAGGCATATCATTGTGTTCATACTTGTACTGTATCAACATCTGTATTGTGTCAACACACACTTAAATATGCACTTGCCATATTGAATCAGGGTTCAATGAGCGGGGGAATAATTGGTTGCCATTCGGCGACAGCTCTAGTTTTGATGTGTATTCAATATTTATGTGTTTTAAACAACTAATGCAGTATCCACCAATTTTTGATATCAGATGATTGTTAGCAGTGCCATGTGATAATGATTAAATATTCAAACACTATTACTCTCTTCAAGAGTTAAAAAACATAATCAATTTAATCAAATTCATTTAAGTTTTGCCCTATTTTCCATAATATATATTTGGTGTTAATGTAAATATTTATTATAAATCAATAATATTTTCTTGTATCCATGTGTGAAATATTTTTTCAAAACCAGTCTTTGTTACATATATAGTTTATATTTATATTTTTACTTATTTAGAAGAATTTTTGATTTGGCACAAATATATTTTTTATGTTGTGTGGTTTCTATAACTTTGTTATGTCTTTTCTTGTTTTGTCTTCTTAATAATCTATGATATATATGTTGAAGAGTTTTTTGTAGTACATTGTGTTGGTCAGCACATGTGTTTTTCATTGAGGTTCCCGTGGCATACGACTTCATTTACATTAAATGCTGTTTCTTTACAATTATTATATTTTTGATAATGTAGGTTTGAAAACTTTAAAAACTAAAGAGATTGTTATTATTTCGATGTATACTGAAACCCAACTAATTTTCGTGAGCATTTTTTCTTAGTGATCTTTTGTGAGTGTGAAATATCACAAAAATAAATAGTGAATATTTCTGATCCTGATACAAATCCATCAGTAGAAATCGAAAATTGCTTAAATTAGTCTCCGCAAAAGTTGACCAAGAAAGACAAAACTCGAAATAAAGCATCTACGAAAATAGGTTGGTTTACAGTATACATGGCTCAAACATACACTGTGCATTTGAGAATTTCAAATTATTATCCCCAATCACCCTAATCTAATGGCTTAAAATACAGCTTATATCCATTAAAAACTTTCATCATGCAGATTTTGTAACTTTACTATCTTTTTTTTAAGAACTGGTCTCTAAAATATCAGTATGTACAGTGCTCCCTCGTTATACCGCCCCTCTTTAACGATGGTCCCTCAACTTATTGCCATCCATTTTCAAGGTACATTTTTCAAATATTACATAGTTTCTATGTTATTTATTCCCTTGATATATCGCCACCCTCACTTATCGCCAAAAAATTCAATGGTCCCAAAGGTGGCGATATAAAGAGGGTGCACTGTAGTATTATGTATTTTCTATCAGTTTTTGTTTTCCAAGGGACAATCTTGATCATAGAAACAACCGTGCTCAGAATAGGATTAAGTGGAAAAATGTTTTCGTATCATATCTGTTTTGTGTTTTTAAAAAAAATCAAGATTTAATGAAAAAAAAATCATGCTGTAAAGGGGGAAATTTTCTTGAGGGGTTTATTTTCGCTAATTTCACAATTGCACAATTGGCACATATTGGCGAAAATTTAAACTCTCTCATAAATTTGTTTTTATTACAAATGTACTGAAAGGTAAATGACAATTGCAAAAATAAAACCTCACAAATAGGTTTAAGAATCACAATCGTGAAATTTTAATCATATGAAAATATCCCCTCTTACAGTAGTTTTTCAGATTTTAGAGGCCCACACATGCCATGCCCAACCAGTATTGATACCTAATTTCCCACAAAACATAATGTCCAGTACATCAATTATTTATAGACTACAATTTGTTTGCTGACTGTCTCAATGATAAAGAAATATGTATGTGATCATATATTTAACCGGTGAATATCAGTATTAATGTCTCACCAAGGACTTTGCAGTTCTCCCACAAAGTAGAAATTCATGTATATCTGGAATGAGATCTTTTTTACATGATCACTCTTATGTATCTTAATATTTCACCCTTTTTAAAAATGGCTTATCGTACATCAAGCTTTCATCCTTCCGAGACCAACATCCACATAGAACCGATTCAATAAATCTGTCCCCGTCGTCAGTTGGTGACGTGTATATCTTTTGTCAGCTTCTGTGTTAAAGAAAACACAATGTCATAAAATGTGGACGGATACAGACAAAATATTTTGTACATTCATACACAATGTAGCATTTTGTCATCTTTTTACAAAGGAACTACCACTTACTGATATAAAATCAGTCAATGAATCAGTCACAACATCACTGCATTTGATTGGTCAATCAGGTCAGGTAGGGACACATTTATTGAATCGACCCTATTTCTTGATTAAGAATTTGATCTGTTGGCCCACAAATTTCAATTCTTGATTTAGAATTTGATCTGTTGGCACACAAATCTCAATTCTTGATTTAGACAGGGATGTCATATTTCTGCGGATCAGTGGTTTCCTAATCCATTTTCGAATATTATGTTCTACTACTGATTTCTGGTTATTTCTGTTTTTTGCACGGGACTTCCTGTAACCAGATCACATCCCTGTTTAGAATTTGATGTTTGTGTTATGTTAATGTTCTAGGAAGAAGTATATAATAGCAAAAACAAGTTATCAAGTGATTTTTTTTTCTAAAAACTATACAATATATATGATCTAGCCATAAGTAGAATTTTTTTAGATTTCAGTTGACTACCAAGATAGTTGGTATATAATTAACAAAATTATTATGAGAAAAAAAAACAGATTTATGAAGAAAGATCACCAACTCATTGGAATGGTTTAGAAATGTGTTCTCTTTTACAAATGTTGATTTTCATAAAAAAAATGTCACAACTTATTCAGTCTTTAGCAAGTGAAAAGTGGTTATTAGTGCTATCATTTCTGTTGTGATGTGTGTTTCACATATATTAATACTGGTTAGCCAAGCATGGGTATATTTTATCATCATGCTTAAGGGTCACTGCAGTAAAAGTTGGTTTTGTTGAAAGTAGAGAATAAATTATAATTGAACAGTAATTGTGCTACATAGGGTGCTTTGAGTAATGAATTAACATGATAAAGGATATATGTTGTTGTGTATCTGTTTGACTGTCCATTATTATTATGTTTGACATCTTTAGCAACACAATAAGTGATTCATGTATGTTTTTTTTTAAATTATTATGCTATATAATGAATCTCTATGCAGTCAAATGCATGTTGACATGACGACCATATACATCTTCTTATATTTAGGGTACTCATATTGGCATAAAGATCATCTGCATCTACATTTGTAGGGTACACATAATGATCACCAACATCAGCTTATTTTAAGGGTACAACTTGATAACAATTCACATTAGCTCATGAGGGTACACAAATTTACATGATGACTTTCATTTTGGTTTCCAGCTCATTTTGAGGATAGAAGTGTTGGGATGATGACCACCAACATTAGTTATTTTTGGGATACAAATGGTTACATTAAGGCCACCAACATCAACTTATAATGAGGTTGCCATGTTGTTGAGGATAGACATGTGGGCCACCAATATCAGCTGATGTCTGGGGTACACATTTTAGGTGTGGCACATTAACATCAGCTTATATTGAGGGTGAGCATGTTTTTCATGATAATCAATCTCGTCTTAATTGGAACAGACATGTTGACATGATGACCACCTACATCAACTTACTTGAAGGGTATAAATAGTATTAAAGAGGAATTATTGTAATTTTTCATGGAGTCATTATTTACAGATAATTTACATTTATACAAATTTATTATTTTATTAAAATATGTATACACATTCTTTATATTGAGGGAAAATAAAATCTTAACTATAATCTTTTTTGTTGCTATTTAATATTTTAGAGAGAACTTAATGGATTTAGGCTATCAAGTAACAAGATGATGTTTGGTAAAAAAAATGCAAGATGATTATTAAAACAAAGTTTAGGAGGGGTATAGAGGAATCATTATGTCTCTCCTTCCATTTATCCATCTGTCAGTCTGTCCATCCATGTACTTTGTCAGTGCATGTCCTAAATGGCTGCATGGATTTGATGAAATGTTTTGCAGTTGTAGAATACCATCTGAAGATGTGCATGAATTGATTATGGTTGCTGCCCAAAATTAGAAGGTGGGGGTAATTCTTTGAATACTTTCTGGAAAAATGGGGGAGGACTTTGTTGGTACATTTCCTCTTAAAAGACTGCTTGAATTATGATGAAATATTGCACAGTTGCAGTTTACCATCTGAAATTATGCATGCAGTAATATGGTTGCTGTTAAAAATTTTTGAATGGGAGATAATTCAACTTTGTTGATTTTCTGGAAAAAGGGGGAAGTATATATCATTGTGTCAACACACACTTACATTTCTCATACCATACTGATTCAAGGTTCAATGAGCAGGGGGTATAACTGGCTGCCACTTAGCCACAGCTCTTGGTTTGCAGCAAATGTAAATATTTCATTATTGGGAGTGATCTCTTTCTATGAATTGAAACAGCAAATTGTTATGATTTTATTTCTACAACATAGGTGAGCCTCAGTGATAGGTTTTGATATTTAACAATACAAGAAATTGACATATTTGTATATGTCATATTGTTTTCTGTAAAGATATATATATTTTTTTTTTATGTTTTTTTTATGTTTTTAGTTTTGATAATCTATTCATATAAAACTGTGGCATCAGCAGATCTAGCCTTCGAAAAAAGGGGGGGTTACAGAAGGATTCCAGGCAATATTTTGTCTTTTTTATCAGCTTTGCCTATATATTTATGAAATTTAACATTTTTCCAGAAAAAGGGCATCTGCCAACGTTTTGGAAATATAAGGTGCAGTGCAACAGAAATGATTTTGAAACATGATTTATTTTTGTTGCGCAGAAAATATTAGGCTGTTCATGGTATGAGATTGTCAGTGTCTCTTTTGACTTTATCTCACTGCAATAGGTTTTAGCTGACCATTCACAAGAGTGCAAGTATCAGACTTAATTTCAATCAGCTGCTGCTTCTGAGTAACTTGATGTTATGGGATAACATTCTTTTCAGAATTTAGGAAGATCATCCATCAAATCTGAAATAATAAAATACAAATGTACCAAAAACTGTGATTAATTGGAGTTCTGTATTTCAACACAGTTCTCACAGCTGTGCAGATTTGATTTAAATATTTCCAAGCCAACAGATCTTAGAGCTAACAGGAAACGGATAAGAATAAAGGAAAGTCAAGCAAAAAATCAGTTTAATTAATCAAATTCAGTAGTTATCTTTGACTACAATAGTTGCTGTTTAAGTGTGATTTTCTATTGCGTTATGAGTAAACTTAGTTCTGTATTTGCATAGATTGTTCAAGACTTGTAATTGAATGTAACAATGTAACATTGAAGTATAACATGTCTTTAACTCTGCTTGTATCCATTTCGAAAATTTATGTCTAGTTATACTGATTGAGGTTGACATTGTGTGCCTGTTGGGAGTATGCAAGAACCCCTCAAAATTATAACTATTCTATCTTGCCTAGGGCACTGAATATGGTGAAGAATAATATTATCTATAGTCATAGCTGATTTGAAGAGGCAAATTTGTTGTTAAAAATTCAATTAAACTTCTAACAAGGTTAAAGTACTGCCCTAGAATAAAATTACTTGAATGCCTAGCTGGCTTGGTTGCACATTTAGCCAAGAGACTGAACGAATTGAACAAAGAAGAGATATCTCTGGAGATCATGGGGATGAATTTAGAAAAAAAAACACTTGCAACATTACATCATAATGCCTTAAATATAACACATAGGTAATCGTTAAAACACAATGTCACAGTAACCCAGTTTTGCATGGTTGTTGACCTAACATCATAGATGCTTACATATGCTGGATGGATTAGATGAATCTACTGTGTATAGTAACTGAGACCTGATCTTATCCATAAACTTGAAGTCCATCAAGAAAAAATAATATGCCAAAGTGACCTATTTGCTTGGATGTGACCTATCATCAGAAAGCATACACATACAACACAAGATGATTCTACGATTACCAGGGTCAATGAGTCCAAATGCCCCAGAATTTGAATGGACTACTATTAAACATTTGAAACAGGAATCAAGCTGGCTTTTGAAATTTTGATTAGGTATCTAGTACTGAGCTACTACAATCGAATGCTCTGTGTCTCCACTCCTATAGATCCTATGAGACTGAATTCATCGAAGGGCTTCTTCAAAATAAAGATACAAAACTGACCAAATCCTTCAATTTTAACTTCCGTTATATAAGATGATATTTTGTTACTAAACAACCCTCACTTTGGTGATTTTCTTCATCTGATCTATCCAAAATAGCTTGAAATTAAGTATACTCCAGACACTTCCACATCGGCCTCATTCCTTGACCTTCATCTTGAAATGGACAACAGAGGTAGACAGTAGACTTCAAACTAAGCTGTACGACAAACGCGATGACTTCACTTTTCCAATAGTCAACTTCACTTTTCTTTGTAGCAACTTCACATTAGCGCCGGAAACGGAGTTTACATCTCCTAGTTCATTCGCAATTCAAGAGCCTGTGTTCGATACAGTGATTTCCTTGAAAGAGCACAGTTGCTCACAAATAGACTACTTAAAGAAGGGTATGTTACCCAAAACTTGAAGTCATCCCTCAAGAACTTTTTATGATAGACATCACCATCTTGTGGACCTATATGGGATATCTGTTTCCCAGATGACACTAGATCTTTTCCTTTAAAGCTTGTTTCCTCTACCGGATTTGACATGTTCAACACGGCGGGTGTCTTACAAGAAGCAGGAGATGCTTACTCCACCGGTGCACCTGATCTCACCCTTGGTTTTTATGGGGTCCGTGTTGTTCATCTTTGTGTGTGTGTGTGTGCCTTCAGTTTCTTTTCTGTGCCGTACTCATGTTGTGTCTCTATTTCTTTGTTGTTTCCGATGTTGCCATTGTCCTTGGATTATTCGTTTTTGGATTGACGGTTCGGTTCTCACTTACTTTGTTACTAAATGGAGTTTTCCATGGCCCTGTTGGCGATTATATTTACGATGTGAATCAGTTATGCGCTGCAAAATAAATGTGATTGTATAATAATAATTTATTTGTGACTAGTGCAAAATCAAATGTTAAACAAGTGTTCCTTATACCCTTTTTAGTGCATATTTGACTTGCAGTTAATGTTTCTGCAGAATGTTCTTATATTAAGGGCCCGGGGGGTCTCTTCCAATATATTGGTATACACAGACGTACCGCTGGATAGGTCACCTTTTTGACAAGTCAGATATATCACTGGGGTGCAATTTTCATCAATCTGTTATATCAATGGGTAGATAATTTGGCTTACCATTACTGAAATCATGTTTGGGTTACATTTAATCATAATTATTGACATTAAATGTAACAAAAATTAACCTAATTGTAAATTATATTACAAAAACAGTGTATTTGCCCTGGCAACAATAAAACATTAATAGATCACAATATTTGATTGGGTCCGGATTTT
>MJUU01002955.1:13868-36303 GCA_002080025.1 Modiolus philippinarum | reverse complement strand
CCCCCCCCCCCCCGGGATTAAGGGTTTAACTCGTAAGTCCTGAAGTTAGCATATCTCCCAACCATCTCTTTGACCATCCTTTCCCCCAAATCACCCAAATTCATGAGATCGTTAGAATTCAACCAATCAAGTGAGAAGAAATGAACAAAAATATTCTTCCAAAATAAACTTGCTCAGGAAAGTGTATCTTCTATTGGCTTAAATAAGCACAAAATGAATTGTCTATGCACACCACTTTAGTTGGTAATTATATATGGAAAGCTCGGTCATCCACGAAGTGGATGTATACGTGACATCTGCGTGCTCATCTTAGTACTGAAAATGTTTCACCTGTTTTATATAAAAGTGCATCTTGTCAAGCAGGCAATGTTTTAGTGGCTGGAATGAACATTCACGATACAAGAGACGACAGAAACAACTCAGATTATGGCACATCATACAGGCAATTCTTAAAGGAAGGACAGAGAAGAAGTCTGCATGTCCTCTTCCACGTGTTTGGGTTTTCCATATTGTTCATAAAAATAGTTACATGCCGAAAGCGGATATCAGGAAGATTATTGGGTTCTGTTCTAATAATAAGTTACACGAGAAATATCAGCAAAGACGCTTTTCGACATTAGTAGCAATATCAAAGAGGATACTTGATAGTAAGAACCCAACTAGAAGTTGTGTTACCTCTACGATTGACAGATAACTTAAAGTGATACAAGTTGAATTCAAATGTCAGCATCAGGGAAGTACAATGTCAACGCCATGAAAACGGTTTTTTTTTTGCCAGGTTGGAAGTAACAACTTCATGTATGTCAAGACGATGGCATTGAAGTTCGTCCTAAGTTAAGCTTTACTAAATATATGAACTTGTGGGAGGAACTGGGTGTCAGCCTGATGCAAGCCCATGACGACTTTTAAAGCTGAATGACGGAAGAAAACAACATCTCAGTATCTGTTTAGAAAGCACGAAAGGGTCGCGATCCAGCAAGAATAAAGTACTACAAAGAAAAGGAGCCCAATGAGTATTCGAGATGACGCCGTATAGCTAGAGCGTTTAAGATATTTTTTTATAATGTCGAAAGCTTTGTCAGTGTTTTTAGACTCGTCCTGAAGCCCATATTCTAGGATTTCTACCACCAACATGTTGAACAATTTTTTGGGGGGACGTTACTGACAATGATAAGATTGTTATTTCAAGAAGGGGAGACAGTCAGCGACTGGCTATAAGTAAGACGAGACGATGGGATGGTCCACAAGATCGATCAGTGATGACTTCAAGTTATTGGTAACATATCCTTGTTTTTGTAGCTTACTAGTATTTATAGGAAACGGAGCTCTATCTAGGAAGTCGCTGTAATGAACACCTTGAGCAGCAGATATAGTTGGGAGGAGTAAGCTCCAAAGGCTGGCTCTCTTGGAAGTTGCTGTAATGAACACCTTGAGTAGCAGATAAGTTGGGAGGAGTAAGCTCCATATATGTTGGCTCTGTTGGAGTGTTGCTACAAAGAATGTGAAGTCTTACAACTTAGTTTCTAGTCTACCAGTGTTGTCATTTTCTAGATGGTCATTTAATGAGGCCAATATGGAAGTGCTTGTTGTCTCTTAAAATTCGAGCCGACAAATGAGATGAAGAAAATCAACAAAGCTAGGGTTGATTTAGTAACAATAATATCCATATAACGGAACTGAAATTGTTTTTAATTATTATTTTGTCCTGATCCGTGGAAGTAGAATATCCAGTATTGGTTTGAAGATAACAACGACAGTAGAATACCGAAGGAACAAAACACAAAATTACATAAATCTAAGTCCAGATCGAGGCAAGGCAAGAACAAGAAAGACGCAGCACACCTTCAAAACATACGAACTCCACAAATACAAAACTCAAGACTAAAACATTGACAGTGTGACATTTAAAAAAAACGAGTGAAAACATGTGAAAATGTGCGCCGGAAGGGTAAGCTTGTCCTTCGCTGTGTACAGTACCCCTCACACTATCAGTGGGTCAATCCAGGGTAAAGTCATAATCAGTAATATCAAATCCGGAAAGACGTGAATCTAGCTGAAAATGGTTGTTCTCATTTGTGAAAACGACAGTTCATATCTATCTATGATGTCTGATGAGATAGAAGTTACAAAGGCTGAACATACCCCTGACTTAGTCGTTTCTTTGATACTGCTTTAATTTGCTCTTTTGATGAAAGTATATGAAAAGTGAAGTAGACACCAGCAACGTACTTAAAATATTAAGTTTTGATGTAAGCAATATCAGGTGAACAAAAGATCATAATGTAAGATCATGTCTGGGACAAAACCTGGAAGGCGCGTAGGAGCAGGATGACAAACAAGGGAACATACTGATGTGTTGCACATTCCTAGGACTAGAGGAACTGAATATCTTTCGATTCCTTTTAACGATGCAGCTACCGAATGGAATCCTTCGGTACGGAGATTAATAATACTCTTGCAATTTGCAACACATCAATGTGTCAACCCTTTTTAACACCGTTAACACCGTTCCTAGGGTGCTTTGCTGAATGGATACTTTGAAAAGGTTGATTCTGTCCATACTTCTCAAATTTAAAGGGCAAACCGTGCAAATAACCCCAAAGCCGGAGACGAGATGGTTGCGGCAATGATAGTCTATACATATCCTTCGAAAAATAATGACATTTGTTGACTATGCTTACATCTAAAAATGGAATTTCACGAGTGAAGAAAAAAACAGGAACATAACCTAAAAGCCATCAAATAAAGGAGTAATCCATAAGATACTAGAGGCGATTGAAAGGTTTGTGAAATCTAAGAGACAGCATTTTTCAAAAACAGGTTTTTATTTACTAGTATTTCCTTTTTTATTTCAATGAATAAGTTACTGGCCATCATAAAACGTTTGGATAAAACTGAATTCATCGTCGCGCTACTGTTATAAGTAGGTTGAGGTAAAGCTAATTTTGTGCAGAAACCAGGGGCCCAAGGCATACTGGTTGTCACAAGTTTTTGCATTGAAAGTAAATAATGGTTGAAGAAGGTATTATGGAACTTACTAAAACCAGCAGCCAAAATCTGATAAAACTTGAGACAATTCTCCTGATTTCATGAGCTTTGATATTATGTCTTTTCATATAAATACTCTGAAGATTTATGAGTCAATATAATAGTCTGTCAAATCCATGAGGAGATGAAATATCATAATTAACTCTTTTTATTGGTTACGAACAGTCGAATAATACGAAGCAAATTGAATTAATACTGCTCTAGGACACAGACTCTGATCATGAGTATCAGAAGTAGGGAGATAGGAAGTACGATCAAACCAAATTTTGTTCCGACTAAAAGAGCTGGATCATTCAGAAGCGTAAAAAAAGGCTTTCTATGGCTGCAGAAAACAAACAAGGTTCTGAAATAATAATAGCATGTAGTTCATTTTGTCTGCAACCGATATGGTAAATGCCAAAAGAAAACAAAATTCATAAGAAATATCTTTTAAATATGCATAGACAAGGCCTCAAAATGAGATAGATTTCCTCACCGACAAAAAAAAAGGAAAATCAGCTAATTATTGAAAAATTGGCAGAGACTGGCTTAATCTGTATTAACTGACACCAAGAAAAAAAAAAGATTATTTTGAGTCATAGATTGTCCATTAGAACTCCTGACTGGTCTAGCAATACGTTTGGCTTCTCTAGATGTTCATGTAGAAGAAGTTATTTCAGGCCCTGCTAAATTAAGATTCTATTCCTTGAAATTGGACAAAAGATCATTCCTTAAAGGAATTCATCGAAGGACTTCTTCAAAATAAAAATAAAAAAAAACTGACGCAGTCTTTAATTTCAGCTTCAGTTATAAAGATGATATTTTATCACTAAACAATCCTCGTTTTGGTGATTTTCTTCATCCTATCTCGAAATTAAGTATACCACAGATACTTCCACGTTGGACTCGTTCCTTGACCTTCATTTTGAAATTGACAACAGAAGTGCACTACAAACTAGGCTGTATGACAAACGAGTTGACTTCATTTTTCCAAAAGTCAACTTCCCTTATCTTTGTTGTAGCAACACTCCAAAAGCGCCAGCATATCCTAACTCATTAGCTACTCAAGGGTTTGTGGTCGATACAGTATCTACCTTGATAGAGCTCGGTTGCTACTCAAGTAATGGTATGTTACCCATAACTTGATGTCATCACTACAGAATTTTTACGGTCGACATTACGATCTAGTTGCCCGCTATGGGATATCTGTTACCCAGATGACAATAAATCTTTCCTTTTACAGCTATAGATTGTTTTTCCTCTACCGGATTTTTAACTTTACTACCGGAGTTGACATGTTAATCAAGGCAGGTGTCTTATAAGAAGCTGGAGATGTTTACTCTACCGGTGCTCTTGATCTCATCCATGGTTTTTGTTTGGTCCCTGATGTTCATCTCTATGTGTGTTTTCATTTTTCTTTTCTGTGCCGTACTTATGCGTGATGTGGTGTCCTTGTTTCTTGGTGTTTCCGACGTGACCGTTGTCCCTGGATTGTTTTTGCACAATACAGCAGCAGAAGATCCGGAAACCAAGACTGTCTTTGCTATGTCTAGTAATAAAATAGTCTTTTTGTCATCTCTGCGTATCATGTAATTTATACTCGACAGAAGGCGAAAGGGTGGGAACATATAGCCGAACATCGATCCCTTTCCAATGAGAGCGACACTGCCTCTAGTGCCCAAGCGTTCGGTGTTCGGGCTTGAGGTCAGGGAAACATGAGTTTCCAATGTGTAATTCAAACTGGTGGTAAACTGGTCTATCAATGGACGATCTCAAATCAATGTTATTGCCCGAACAACCGCTGGACGTAGTACCCGTACTTGGCAGCGGGACAACGCATCGAGTACTACATTCTGTTTGTCCATGACGTGTCTCACTACCCATGTAGTTGGCGCATGACAACATAACCTGTGCAAAGGTTATACAGAGAAAGGGAGTGATGTCAGTCTTGACTCTGAAGATAAACTATCGCAGTTGTATCTCTTGTGACTATCAGAAGATTCTGTTCATTAAACACTTTTTGAAAATATTTCAAGGACATGAAACTGTCGGCTGATCTCTAGAACATCAGCTTTTCAATCTGAGGAGGGACCCAGAGACCTGACACAGACTGCAAGGTGGCTCTATCCAGGCATAAAAGCTTTTCATATTGTTGGCACTGGTGTCTCTAGATGTGAACCTTTCAGAATATTCTCCTTCTGTAATCACCAGTGAAGATGGGGATGTAATTTTGGAAGAACAGGGATGAGACTTTCCACTGTTGTAACACAAAATGCCAGAATCCCATGAGACACCTTTTGAAGTCGGCAAAGAAGTACAATGTGCATGGGAAAGATCACGTAAAAAAAGATCGAGCTGGTGTGAATAAAGCCTGTAAGAAAGATTTCACAATAGATTGTACAAGTGCTGTACTTTTTCACTGGTAGAAAGGAAAAAACATTCTAGTAAGATCTTTGCGATAGTGTTCGCCCAGAATATTGAATATTTCTGAATTCTCTCACGAAATTTGGTAACCCAAACGGAGCAGCAGTTGTGTAACTGTATGTGTTTTCTCGAAAATTACTTGGTAAAATTTCTCACAAAAAAATTTGGATAATAAGAATGTATTAGATGTAAATGGGATATCCTGCCTGAAAAACCCCTGTGAAGATTAGTGGAGCAACAGAAAGGCCAAAAGGCATTTCATATGACATGTATTATTTCTGGTCCAAGACAAAACTAAGATACATATAGAAAACTGGACAACTGGGATTATGGAAGGTCCAGACGTTGTCCACATATCTGTGTCGATGATCCCCTGATAGACCTATTGGTTTCCATCTTGTTTTTTTTTATTTCCTAAAAAAAGGTCGAGAATAGAAAAAAACGGTCAAGAGGACAGACTAATCTCACTATTCACGCCTTTGAGCAGAAGTAATGATACCTTCTCTTGAAGAAATCGGTTTTGTCTGGACCCATTGTCAAACATATCCGAGGGAACTGTTGACAAGTTCCAAACCTTTTGTCTGGATCCCTGGTCAAACATATCCAAGGGACTGTAAACAAGTTCCAAACCATGCATCCTTGCTTCCAACAGTACTCATTGTCCTCGACAATATTAAGCTGCCATTGTTCCAAGAAATGGGCAAGTCTACCTTCCTGTACTCGGCTCGTCTTTCACTGTTCTGGATACAACAGAACAGGTCTGGCCAAAAAAGAGTTTCTTCGCCTCTTTGGATTTTTCAAAATAGAAGGGGAAGAACTACAAGATGGTCTCTAACGATGACCCTAGGGTTTGCCAGTGTTAATGTGAACTTGGAAGTGCCTTCTTTACTTTTCCCTTTCAAGATTTCGACATCCAATTTGCCAGTCGAGCTTTGCTAGTTTCCTGCTGTAATGGCTCCAAAGAAAAACAAACGCGTTTGTGTCTTCCAATGACAGAAAACACACTTTTATATATAGTGATTCTGACACAGTACTTTATCCAACACCTCTTGTCTCTTAGATAAGATGAAATTGAATAAAGTATCAAGGATGAGAAGTTTATAGGCACCATAGATCTGCCTTGTTTGTACAAGGAGTGGTTTTTATTTATTTAAATATTCTTCTTTGTCCTTCAGTGGAAAATCACTAAACATATTCTGCTGTTCATAAGACATTGGACATTGGTTTATTTTCTGAATTTACCCAAATAAATGGGCCGGGATAAACCCAATCCATCTGCAGATTTTGAAACCAAGAAGGGAGGCAAGACTTTATCTCAAACGGGAGCTACAAAATGATTTTTATATATTTAAATATTCTTCTTTGTACTTCAGTGGAAAACCACTAAACATCATTGTTCTGCTGTTCATAAGACATTGGACAAACATCTAAGTTTATTTTCTGAATTTGCCCAAATAAATGGACCGGGATAAACCTAATCCATGTGCAGGTTTTGAAACCAGAAGGGAGGAAAGACTTTATCTCAAACGGGAGCTACAAAATGACAAAATGTGGAAAGTTTCATTTTTAGCTTGATTTCCTTGTGACAAATTACTCTAACATTAGTCTGATAAAAGGTGGGGTGGACAAAAATACCTGATCTATAATAAAATTAATTTTAACAATTACCTTAAAATATTAACAGTTCAATTGCTAATATTTATAATTCATTTATTAAAAATATTTATAAATGGAAATGAATTTTAAATATTCATAACTGAATTGTAGATATCAATAAATGAATTGTTAAATGTAAATGAATTGTAAATATCAATAAATAATTTGTTTATATTAATAAAATGAATTATATATATTTATTATGCTTCGACAAACGAATACCGAAGTAAGGGGGAATTCTAAAATCATAAATCCAAAATCACGGCAATTCACAGCAACACGAATTGAGACAGTATGACAAAGACAAAACAAACCAACAAAAACTAACAAGAACGCCGCAAAACTAAAGCATTGAATTATAAATATTAAGAAATAAGCAAGAATTATAAATCACGATTGGTAAATCAGTTGTTAATGTTTATAATTGATTTATCAATCTTTATAATTCAATTGTAAATTAAATATTTTTAATTCACTTTTGATAAATTAATTGCTTATGTTTATAATTCGTCGAATTATTAATATTTACAATATATGAATATTAATAATTAAATTTTTAGTATTTATAAATAATTCATTAATATTTATAATTCAATTATAATATATATTTATTCAACTATAAATATTTACAAATGAGTTAGAAATATTTATAATTAATTGATAAATCAACCTTTTTTGTCCACTATGGCTTGCAATAAGGGTAACATGTTCTGTACACAGAGTTTTGAATTTTTGTCATTTTATATAATTAGTGACTAGAACGAAATGCAAATTCCATCGAAATCACCAAATTGTGGGAATTTCATTTATAAATAAGACTTTGACGTCATGATCTCTCATATTCTATATTTAGAAGTCATGTGAAAAGGTATCACCCTATTTTCACCAATATTTAAACATAATGATGAAATTTAATAAGCATTTTACATAAAACAATGATAAATGTTTCACTCTCTGAGTATGTGTCTTGCAAAAAACTGAAATAATGAGGACAGACAAAGCTGATGCAATCTTAATTATTGGAATATTCATTCTAAAAATAAACAAAAACTTCTACGCTACACAAGGAAAATACCGAAGTAAACTTTTACAAACGTATGTTCATTTTTTTAAACAGATAATCAGAATGGTGTAGAATTTCAAAAAGTATTACAATAATACTTCACTTTCTATCAATAACTTTTTTTTTAGCCAAAGTATTTTAAATTATCGAGAATTATATTCTGGTGGATTAAACTTGAGTGTGAATTTCTAGAACTTCCGGGAACTATCCAATGTCGCAAAATATAAGTCAACATGTTTACCTCAACTGTGATCATTTTTAAAGAAACAAGCCAAAGTTAATAATCGTAGTAGCCAAAATGTATGGAATAATTGAACTCAAAGTTACAAGTTTTAACGGAGATAACGAGAGAAATATTCAATCGCATTGTTTTATTACAAAACAAGGTATAATTTGTTGGAATTTTAACAAAAAGGAAAGTAATTTCGAACATTTTATTTCACCCGAAAACGGACACAAAGTTATTGACACTTCTCTAGCAGAGTATTATTTTGCTAATTATCCTGTGCATGACAATTTGAGTGTTTTTAATTCGCATTCTTCAAGGGAATCTGTTGGATAATAATGCCATATGGGAAACGTTTAGTTGACCCTAGTCACGTAACACGGGTACCGATCTTGAGACTTGACAATCCAAGTGACATTTCGTCAGATGAGTTCGCTGGTGTAAACATGAAAGACCATAGTACAAGTAAACCTAAAAATAGCTGGTTCAATTCAGGAGATTGTCTAGGAAATATGTTTCATAACAAACTACATAAATTTGGAGGAAATAATTTGACACATAATACTTGTAATAATTCTGAATTATTTAAAAATCTTTTGAACAAGAATATGATGGAGAGCACATATCCTGTTATTTCAACATCCGAAGAAAAACTTTTCCCACTAAGACAAAGTGCTACAATGAATACAAAGGTTCCATCATTCCATCCAGCGGTTGTTGCACCTACTTTTGGATCAATTGTGCCTTCACAGACAATGTCACAACAATTATACATTCCCAAAATGACTTATTGTAACTTTAACCGGTGCTATCAACACAAATTTAAGCAAAAATATTTGAACAGTGTAGCAAGTAAAAATGGTTGTGTCAAACACAAACAATATGCTCATAAACAGTTTCCTAGGCAATGTGATAAAAAAGTAAGATCGGCTCCAATAAACTCAAGCGTGGAATCTAGTCCTCAAATACAACAAACAATTCAGACGGTAAGAGATGAGAAAAATAGTATTAAACTGAACAAGAGTGACGAAAACTGTGTTAGATTTGAAAGTGAAGTTTCAAGTGATGATGTAGTTAGTAATTGGCTAGACTTGTGTACAGATGACGAGTCAGAGGAAACAAATGCTTCTGAGGTGCCAGATTCTTGGGATGATGATGGGCAAAATAATGCAACGAAAAATCAGGAATGCAACCATGCCAATGCAAATATCACAGTTAAAGTAAATCATGTTAGTTGTTCAAATTCTGAAAAGGACGCTGGTCTAGAAAATAGTGAGGACAATATTCCAAGTGGTCAGAAGATAAAAGTTAAGCCTCATATTGAAATTCAAATTAATTCTTTAAATCCTTTGAAAAGTGAAAATGAGGAAAATAGCAAACATTGTAGCAATAAAAATGATGATAAGTCATTTATACTTTTTATTAGAAAAGAAAATAAGAAATGTAGGCCTTCTTCTAAAAAGCGTCGTCGATCAAAGGCTAAGAAAAATGATGATGAACTACCCGATGACGGTCAGAAAGAAACATTACCGAAAGAGTCTACCTCTAAGTGCCAAAATGCTGCAGTTGCTTTTATGTTTGGGTTTAACCAAACAAATGAAGACATTGATGCAGACAAAAGTCCTACACATTCCTTTTATATGACTTTTGAAGAAGATGAACAGTTTAGTGATTGGTCAGAAGATGATGAATGCAGTGATGAAAATTCATCAGATTCCGATTTGTTCTGTCCAGAATTTGCTAGTCCTTTGAATTTGAACTTAATTTGCTCTGTAAAGCAGCAACCAGAGGATTCTGAATTGTCCAAACAATTGAAGGAAATCAACCTTGCATGGCAGGTCCAGTTGTGCAGAAAATCCTCATCCAGTTCTCTAAACAATGATGCTAAACCTAAGAAAAAAGGAAAGAAGGTATGAAATTTATCTACAGCTTCAATAGTGTTACTCTTGTCACTGTGATCATACAATGTACAGATGCACGATTAAAGTACAGTGTTATCGGTATATGATTGTACTCATTTTTACTGGCAGAGGCAACCTGATTGAGTGATTGGTATAACATAAATACATTTGTACATTGTGTACAACTGTTCATGTAATTTCAAGTCAGTGGTACTTTCAACTTTGGCAGATGATGGAGAAACATTACTTGAGATTTCAAATCAGTTGCAATCTTTATATCAAATTAAACTTTATTTAAAGCATTAATGCAACAACAGTAACTACATGTACCTGTACATGTATAGTAAAAGTGTCAGTTGCTATAAAGTTCCCAAAATAAGATTTACAGGGAAAGATATGTAGTTGAGGCAAACAATACAGGAATACATGTATGTCACATAATTTTGCACAAAAAACAAATGAAATACTTAAATACGCATTCCAGAGAAAAGAGGGTGCAAGCAATACATGTACATTGATATGTAAATCATTGATATGTACATTTAAATGTGGAAGGGACATTTAAGAAAAAATACATCAAATATATTCAGCTGCATTGTGTGCAACAGCAAAACCTTGATGTGTTTTCTACAATCCATGTATGTATATATACTGTAAAATGATACATTGTATACGTGTGTAATGGTATCTAGATCGATCTTTGAGACATCAATTTTGAAAAGTACAAAGTGAATCTTGTTTACATGTAAAGTTATAGCGTATTTTAGTTTTTATTTATAAACATGTATGCATTGGTTTGCTAAACATCAGTTAAATTTATTTAGCAAGTGCAACATGTACAAGTTCTTATATTATTATTTGATTTTCATTTCAGGTTCATTTTGCAGAGAATGAAAAGATCGCCAAAGTTTATCCCATGATTGCTTGGGCACATGCTTACCAGGAAGCAAGAAAAGGTCCATGGAGACAGTATGCACTAGATCATGAACGTTTTCAGCGTAGAATAGAAGAATTAGGGAAAGTTATTTCACCAGTGCTTTTACCTGAACATAGAAATAAAATATACAAAGAATTGACAGATTCTTGACAGCACTCTTTGAATGGTCATGCAAGATTTAATCATTGTTCATGTTGGATTGCATACAAATGTAATTCATTATTTTGATATGCAAATACTAGTTTTGCAATACATTGTATTGAACAATCCAGGTATAAGTTGGCTAACATGTTTTAATGGATCAGAATTATCTTTTTGGTTGGGCATTGGGGTGATATTCATATAATTCATACTGTTTTTGTGAAAACGTGATAATAAATGTATTTACTTTGGGGAAAAAAGAAAATGCAATGTTTTGATACTACATGTATGATTAATATTCTATAATTTTTTTTTTGTCAAATCAGTTTGTAAAATCAATACTATTGAGCAGAATTTCACATTACTTAATCTCATAACTATTGAATTTCACATAATCTAATCTATTTTTGTTTTGGTTTCAATGAGAGCTGTATTTTTTTTAAATAATGACTTTATAAACTAATAATCAAAAACTAAAAATTGTTGACAAACAAAGAGCTGGGCATAACATTATTACTGGTATATATATTGTCTTTACACATTGACAAAATCTGATATAGTTTGCTATAATGGCCTAAATATACATTGTACAATGTGCTTGTGCATTGCATAGACTTAACCAGAAGGTTAGTAAAAGAATACCTCAACACATATGTGATATTGATAAATCCATTTATGTAATTTTATTAATTTTGGCAAAGTGCATTTGTTACAATTTAGATGTGAATATTTACAGAAACAATGTACAGTTTGTTTGTGATTTGCTTTACCATGTTTACTCCACCCATCATTATTTCATTAACTGCTTGGTTCTCGGTCTAAATGCATTGTATGTGACATATTAAGAAGAGGACTTTATACATGATACATATTAAGAAACTGGTAGCTTCATCAGTTTCTTTCTCTTAGATACAAAAAAAAAGAAGTAAAAGTCTGTCATATGAAAGCTAAGCAGTAAGATCGGATACTTTCAGAGTTCGTAATTCTGTTGAAAAACAGAAAAAAGGTGACCAGCTGGGACATAGAGTTTTAATTTATTTTTGCATTGGCACACAAGTGTTAAGGAATTACGAGCATCAGATATCAGAAGCATTCTATATCCTCGGGTTTTATCCATTCAAACAGTGTTAAAATTTTTTGCACATCGATCACATTTTCTTGGTCATAAGTCACTTTAAAATACATAAAATAGACTGTGTATAAAATTTAATGAACTTCCAATTATAATTTCATATATTTAAAGGGCTATAAACATCTTATGCAAATTGAAGAAAAACACTAGAGAGATCTGTTTCCCACCTAAACTTTGACATCTTACATCTCAAAAATTCCTACATGGATTGTCAAAATTTTTTGCTCAAGTAGTTCCATTAGTAGTGGTCTTCTAAACAAAAGGTCAGAATTTTAATTCTAAGTACAAAATTTCTTACACTCATACTCCTTAAGGACTACAGTATATGTTAAAATAGAAAAATCTGATATTTCTTTTAGGCTCAAGCCACCTTTCTCCTAAGTTAAACTACACGGGGGGTTCTTTGAAAGAAAACTACACTCGGAGGTTCTTTGAAAGAAAACATTAAGAAAAGGTCGGGAACCAAAGAAGACTTGGCTTATAGGTTGTTTACTTGGGCATAAAATTTTAACAGTGATTATTATATGTAATATCAGTTGATTCAGGTGGTAAAAAGTGTGATGTTTATTTTTAATTTATTCAAGATGATTCAGTGCTTATTTTGTTGCCATTTGCCATGTTACATTAGATATGCAAACAAGACCATGAATTTTTGTTTATTTATTAATTTTTTTCAAGGAAGTGGTTAAACATTTTTTTCAATCACAAGATTTAGTCATTGCATGTGTTAGTTTCCTTTGTGTTTACAGTCATGATTTATAGGCCATGTTATATTTTATTTATAAGTTATACATTTTATGTTTATTTTAATATTGCTTTTATGCACAATAACAGAAAGAAATTGTCTGAGGTACATAGAAATGGTAAAATGTCCTTGAAGACGAATTACGAAATGAAAAATAACACAGTATGATAGGATTTTTACATAACATGTATTTACATAAAAAAGAAGATATTACTGAGTAGATGAAAATGTAAAACTGAAAATAAATTAAGCCTTTAATACTGTGAAAGTACTTTTATTTGTGGACATCAATTTTCGTGGATTTCATAAATATCACTATTTCGTTGGTACTTAAATTCGTGGTTTCAAATTCTATGCATTTAAACTTAAGTGAAATATGCATTTCGTTGGGAACTTTAAATTTGTGGTTTTAGCGAACCACGAAATCCACGAAAATTTGAACCCCACGAACAATAGTACTTTCACAGTATTTGATGTTTGTTAAAGGCCCCTGTTATTTTTATGTGAAAAAAATTGATTTTAATCATCATGATCATATGAGAAAAATGTCAATTTTTAAATGACAAATAAATTAATTGAAAATTATAGCTATTGTATGTCTTTGATTAGAACTTACAAATCTGTCTTTTGTTGAAAAGTTGTGGAAAAAAAATCATAGACAAGATATTAAGATATACACTATCATATTGATGAGGAATGAAATGAAGTGGTTTGCTGACTTATCGAAATCTGTGACAGCTTGCTAGACAGTCTGTTATGCAGATACATGTAAGACTGCCTGAAAAGCAGCAAAATTGCATAGGACAAACTTTTTCTAGCCTTAGGTTCCTGACATTTGATCCTGTAAGACAAAAAACAAATGTAACGCTGGACCAGCTTATAATTAGGGCTATTTACTGCAATGAGTTCACATTTTCTATGTGCGAACATTTACAATTTTTAGCTCGCTGGGACGAATGTCCGGAGAGCTATTGTCATACCCCCGGCGTCGGCGTCGTCAGCAAAAACTTTAACCTTGCTTGTGGAATGGAGACCTTAAGAGATGGGATGTTGATATTTAGTATGTGGCTTCCTTGTAATGAGAGCTTTCTTGTGGTACCATATTTGTAGACTTTTCGACCTTGACCTTGCCCTTAGGGCAATTTTTAAAAACTTTAACCTTGCCTCTAGAAGTCAGGCTTTTAGTGGTAGGGTGTTTATATTTGGTATGTGACTTCCTTATGATGAGAGCTTTCTAATGGTACCATATTTGTAGACATTTTGACCTTGACCTTTCCCTAAGGACAATTTTTGAAAAACTTTAACCTTGCCTCTAGAAGGTAGGCATTTAGTGGTAGGGTGTTCATATTTGGTATGTAACTTTCTTATGATGAGAGCTTTCTAGCGGTGCCATATTTGTAGACATTTTGACCTTGACCTTTCCCTGAGGGCAATTTTTGAAAAACTTTAACCTTGACTCTATAAAGTAGGCTTATAGTGGTAGGGTGTTTGTATTTGGTATGTGACTTCCTTATGATGAGAGCTTTCTAGTGGTACCATATTTGTAGACATTTTGACCTTGACCTATCCCTGAAAGCAATTTTTGAAAAACTTTAACCTTGCCTATAGAAGGAAGGCTTTCAGTGGTAGGGTGTTCATATTTGGTATGTAACTTCCTTAAGATGAGAGCTTTTTAATGGTACCACATTTGTAGACATTTTGACCTTGACCTTTCCCTGGGGGCAATTTTTGAAAAACTTTAACCTTGCTTATAGAATTTAGTTCCTTAGTGGTAGGGTGTTCATATTAGGTATGCGACTGTTTTGTGATGAGAGCTTTCTAATGGTGCCATATTTGTTGACATTATGACCTTTACCTTGCCCTGAGGGCAATTTTTTAAACTTGAACAGTGTTTCTAGAATGTTGACATTTTGTGGCAAGGTATTCAATTTCGGTATATGACTTCCTTATGATGATAGCTTTCTGATGGCACCATATTTTTAGACATTTTGACCTTGGCCTTGCCCTTTTAAAAACTTTAAGCTTGTTTCAAGAAGTTAAGTGTTTACTTATAGGGTGTTTATATTTTGTTTGTGACTTCCCTATGCATGCTATGGCGAGGGCTTTCTGGTAGTACCATTGCTGTAGACATTTTGACCTTGACATTGCCCTGGGGCAATTTAAAAAAAAACTTGAACCCTGTTTATAGAAGTTATTCTTTTAGTGATAGGGAGTTCCTGTTTGACATTTGGCTTTCTTATATCACATTAAAGGTATTTATCACATACAATTACAAAAATGTATAACCTACAAATTAATTGTGCATTGCGGTTACTCTTATCCCTGGCAAGCTATGTTGTCTTCTGACAACTCTTGTTTTGTTAAGCTGTTCTTCAAAATAAACAGGGATCTATGTGGGCACTGAATCTCCATGCATATACCATCTTATAAACAAAAACTACAAAAACTAATATAAAGTGATTCAAAAATCCCACTGTTCTTCATGAAAGGTTCTAATTGTTGTGAAAGATGTTTTGGCTTGTATCAGTGGAAGTGACAAGTTGTGCTATATGCAGATCAATTTGTGACACTTTTTATACGACTGCAAAAAATTTGTGGTCGTATAATGGTATGGTGCTGTCGTTGTCATCGTCGTTGTCTGTAGAGACTTATGTAACTCAAGTTCCAGTTGATCAATCTTTCTAAAATTTTAACACAATGTACCTTGGCACAAAAGGAAGGCATGGATGGGTTTTGGGTATTGTGGCCCCTCCTGTTTCTAAAAAAGGGGCCAAAAAGGGCAAAATTGGGTGTTTTCACATATTTGACTGTAGAATGTTTATTATTTATCAGATTTTGATGGGGTTTCTTTCAGTGTACTTCTTAGAAAATTTCCAATCTGTAGTATGCAACAGATTTCATGTGGCATGTACCGTTCACAAGATAAATGGGGCCCAAAAGGGGCTAATTTCAAAAATTTATAATTTTTATGCCCCCGTGAAACTAAGTTTCAGGGGGCAAATAGTTTTTGGTCTGTCTGTCTGTTTGTCTGTTTGTCCACAAAAAACTTTAACATTGGGTATAGCTTTTGAATGGTAAATGATAGGGCTCTCATATTTTGCATGTGTATTCCTTGTGGCAAGACCTTTCAAACGATACCAAAATTTAAGACCTCGTGACCTTGACCTTGACATGTGATGGACTTTTTGAAAAAAAATAATAAACTTTAACATTGGGTATATCTTTTGAATGGTAAGTGATATGGCTTTCATATTTTGCATGTGCATTCCATGTGGCAAGACCTTTTAATTGGTACCAGAATAGTTGACCTTGTGACCTTGACCTTGGCCAGTAAACAACTGCATAAAAACTTTAACATTGAGCATATCTTTTGAATGGTAAGTGATAGTTCTTTCATACTTTGCATGTGTATTCCTTGTAGAGAGACCATTCAGTTGGTATCAGAATATTTGACCTTGTGACCTTGACCTTGGCATGTGACTGTCCGGTAAAATTTCACTAAAAAATGAAATTATACTTTGTTTTATTTTATATATATAAAGAAATTAAACTCATTTATGATGAAATGTCTCTTGGTATTTATAGAATTTTTTTTGTAAAAAAGATTTTTAAATCATTAACCATATTTTCTTCATTTATTCACTTTCGTTTTACAGGTATTTATATATAAATGTTCCAAAAAAGGGGGGGATGAAAATTGTTTTCTTAATAATGCTTGGATAATGATTGGAAGGGTTCATTTGGGTGACTTCTGTGTTTGCATCCAATTGCAATCATCATTTGATGTGATTAAACTTTTCTGTTGATACCAGAATTTATTTCTACAAATTATTTTGTCAGAAGGACACTCATTGTTCAAAGTTGCTAAATGTTTCTTCTTTACTTCTACCCGGGGGCATAAGTGTTTCACAAAACACATCTTGTTTTATTTTAAGTCAGATTTTGATGCAGTTTTTGGCAATGGATTCCTAATGAAAAATTAACTAGTGCTGCACTATCAGATTTTTGATAACTTGTTTCCTTTACAAGGTATTAAGGGCTGAAAGGGCCAAAATTGCAAACATGCGGATAACCTAAAATTTTTATTTTTCATCAGATTTTGATGGGATTTTTTTCTTTGGATTTCTCATATTGTAAGCTTTCAGGAGTATGTCAACAGAATTGACGTGACTCTTACCATTTCCGAGCTATAAGGGGTCAAAGGGGCCAAATTTGCAATTATCAGAAATACATGAAATCTTTTTTTTTTCATCAGATTTGATGGGATTTTTTTCATTTGATTATTCTCAATGTAAGCTTTCAGTAGTATGGCAATAGATTTTGTGGAGCTCTTGCATTTTCCAAGCTATAAGGGGTCAAAGGGGCCAAATTGCAATATTTCTGAATATGTTAAATCTTATGCTTCATTTGATTTCAATCTGAACTTTTCTTCGGATTTCTCTTAATGTAAGCTTTTAGTTGGTAGTCAACAGATTTTTCTTAGCTCTTAGGATATCCTACTTTTAAGGGATTAAAAGGGCTAATTTTCACTAGTTGATTTTCACTAGTTGGTGTCAAGTTAATTTATGTGTCAAGGTCCTTATTGTGTCCAGCAAGTTACTGTGTCCATATTCATTTTAGTTTACACTTGTTCAAATTTTATTGGTCACCATGCTGCGGTTGTATCATGCTGCACTCGGCGTAGCCCTTTATTGCATTATAGAGTAATTTTAGTCAAGCTTTTCCCTGCAATGGTAATTGATTTCAATAAGTTTATAGTAATGAGATATTGCAGAAAATTTTTTCAGAAATTTTGGGAGACTTCTTCCTGTTAAACACTGTAGTCAATTTTTTACTCTCTTAGCTCACCTGGCTATGCAGGGGTGAGATTTTGCTATCACTTGGCATCTGGTGTCTGTTGTCCATCTGTCTGTTGTGATCTTTTCCTCTTCTCTAATCTGGCCGATTGGAACCAAACTTGGTCACAATAATCCTTGTTTGGTCTACTTTAGAAATAGTATCCGGCAGGTCCATACATTCAAGGTGGTGGCAAGTTGGGAACATAGTTTTAACATTGGACCTTATGGAAAAGACATTCAAAGATCTTCTTCTTAGAAACTACCAGGCCAATTATAAAAAAAACTTTGTTACAATGATCCTTAGTCCCCTTCAGAAAAGGTATCTTGCAGGTCCTTACCTCATCCAAGATGTCCAAAAGCAAGGAATATAATTTAAACATTGCAACCTATGGAAAAGACATTCAAAGATCTTCTCAGAAACTACTAGGCCTATTATAACCACAATGGTCCTGAAATGGTCCCTTTCAAAAAAGGTATCTGGTAGGTCCATACCTCATCCAAGATGGCAGCCAACTGGGAACATAGTTTTAACATTAGACCTTATGGAAAATACATTCAAAGATTCTCTCAGATATTACTAGTCCAATTAGAGTCAAACTTAGTAACAATGGTCCTTAGATGTTCCCTTCCAGAAAAAGTATCTAGAAGGTCTGCATCTCGCCCAAGATAGCCACCAACGGGGAAAATGCAGTGAAACCCGTCTAAACCGAACTCCTCTGGGACTGAAGATTTTGTTCGGTTTAGACAGGTGTTCGGTTTACACAGGTTCAAAATATAAATAAATTGATAGAAAATGTCTTCACATTGTGTTCCCTTTAGACAGGTCTTCGGTTGGATCAGGGTTCGGTTTAGACAGGTTCCACTGTAGTTTTAACATTGGACCATATGGAAGAGACATTCAAAGATCTCAGAAACTACCAGGCCAATTATAACCAGACTTGGTCACAATGGTCCTAAGATGGTCCCTTAAAAATTATCCGGCAGGTCCGTACCTCATCCAAGATGGCTGCCGACAGGGAACATACTGTGAACATTGGACCCTATTTAAAATACATTCAAAGATCTTCTCAAAAACAACTAGTCCAATTAAACCATACTTAGTCACGACGACCCTTATACAGTCCCTTTCAAAAAAGGTATTTGGCAGGTCTCTACCATATTCGAGATGTCTGCCAGCAGGGAACATAGTTTTAACATTGGACCCTAAGGAGAAGACATTCAATAATCTCAGAAACTACTTCATGTGTATTCGAATTAGCTTCAAACTTAGTCACAATGGTCCCAAGATGGTCCCTTCTAGAAAAAGTATCTAGCAGGTCTAGCTTGCCAAAGATGGCCGTCAGCTGGGAACAGCTTTAACAACAGACCCTTTGTAAAATACATTCAAAGATTTTCTTCTCAAAAGGTACTAGTCCAGTTAAAACGAAACTTTCCCACAATGGTCCCATCCAAAAAAAAGGTTTCCAGTAGGTCCATACCTCATCCAAGATGGGTACGGGGGGGGGCATAGTTTTAACATTGGACCATATGGATTTTAAGGGGATATCCCTGTCCAAATTTTTATTTGAATTGTGGTCTGATACGGGTTATAATGGATGATGGAGCCCTCATTTGCCATGTTAACCAAACCATAAAACTGAAATTTTAGAAAAAAGGTATTCTGCTAGATATTTTATTTATGATTTAAGCAATATGTATTTCCTTGATTATAAGGGGAACCCCTACACAAATTGTTTTGACTGGTGTTCTGTTATGGGTTGTAATGGATGGTGGAGATTTTGGTTGCCATGGAAACTAAACAAGAAAACTGAAATTTTAGAGAAAAAAAGTTTTCTGCTAAATTTTATGTTTTGTTATCAGAAATATGTAAGCAATAGTTAACAAGGAGAACCCCTGCCCAAATGGTTTTGAAAGAGGCTTGTAATGTTTTCATTTCGTCGGTGATTATTACCTTGATTATTAGGGAAAATTTTAGAAAAAAGGTATTCTGCTAGATATTTTATTTATGATTTCAGCAATATGTATTACCTTTATTATAAGGGGAACCCCTACACAATTTGTTTTGACTGGTGTTCTGTTATGGGTTGTAATGGATGGTGGAGCTTTTGGTTGCCATGGAAGCCAAACAAGAAAACGGAAATTTTAGAGAAAAAAAGTTTTCTGCTAAGTTTTATGTTTTGTTATCAGAAATATGTAAGCAATAGTTAATAAGGAGAACCCCTGCCAAAATGTTTTTGAAAGGGGCTTGTAATGTTTTCATTTCGGCAGTGATTATTACCTAAATTATAAGGGAAAATTTTAGAAAAAAGGTAGTCTGCTAGATATTTTATTTATGATTTCAGCAATATGTATTACCTTGATTATAAGGGGAACCCCTACACAAATTGTTTTGACTGGTGTTTTGTTTTGGGTTGTAATGGATGGTGGAGCTTTTGGTTGCCATGGGAACCAAACAAGGAAACTGAAATTTTAGAGAAAAAAGTTTTCTGCTAAATTTTATGTTTTGTTATCAGAAATATGTAAGCAATAGTTAATAAGGAGAACCCCTGCCCAAATGTTTTTGAAAGGGGCTTGTAATGTTTTCATTTTAGCAATGATTATTACCTAAATTATAAGGGAAACCCCTGTCCAAATAATTTTTGAAAGATGGTCTGAAATAGCTTGAACACATTTAAAGATCCTTTCTGAGACTAGTCCAATTAGAACACAATGTTACTTTGATGGTTCCTTCAAATAAAAGTATACGAGAGGACCACACCTCATCCAATAAGGCTGCCAACAGCAAGATAGTCTATATTGGATTCTATTAAAAGAATTAAATCTTTGAAACCATTAATCCCAGTGGAACTAAACTTCATCACAAAAATCTTCTGTTGGCTCTCTTCAAATTTGCGTTTGGCATGTCTTCTTCCAGTCCAAGGTGGCTTCAAGCGGGGAAAATATTTTAACACTGGACCCAATTCGAAATGCCTTTTATCTATGCCAGCCATGGTCCAGATGTGTGATACAGGCTCTTGAGAGCCTCTTGTTTTAGTAGTACAATGTATTATGTTTTGTTAAACTCACCACTGCAAAGGTATATTATACATTTTATCATAAGCTCTGTATTTCAATGCCATATTGTCAGATGTCTTTCTAAACTTGTTTAGTCTATTAGAAGCTGAAGTTGAAAATTAGGGTAATACTAGTTACCAGGGTCTAAAGATGCATTGTCATCCAAGTCCTTAATATTTTGAAGATTGCAAATGATGTGGTGTAAGGTTAGTTCATTAGGCTACAACCAGGGTGAGCCTTAATTTTTTATCCATTTTCCATCTGTGCAGCGTAAACTTCATTCAAAGATCTTCTCTGAAACTAAGGGACCGACCATTTAACCTGAAGGGAGGTTATGGTTTTTTTTTCGCGCTTCGCGCGAAACAAATTCTTTATTTTTTGCACGTGTATCAACAAAATATTTTTTTCAAAATTAACATTATTTTTGGGGGGCAGAAAGCCTCATTCAGAAATTTTTTTTTCATCATTTCGGCAGCCAAAATATTTTATTCACATAAAATCAGATCAAAAATATTTTTTTAGAAAAAAAAAACCATAGCCCCCCCCTTTCAAGTTAAATGGTCGGTCCCTAATGATCTCTTAAACCAAACTAGGGTCACAATAATCCTTAGGTGGTCCCATGCAATATTGTTTTTCAAGATCGATATCCATGATGGCCTCCAGCATGGAACATGGTTTAACATGGACACGTGTGAACGCACCTCTGAAACTGTTGTGCCAATTGGAACCAAACTTTGCAATAATAGTCATTAGCTGTTGTGAAAAAAAGATGATCGTGGAACATATTTAAAGTCAGAAGCTTCAAGAATCATTTCAATGATCCTTTCTGATACTACATATCCAAATGAAATTAAAATTTACTAGGTTACGTCGGCCTTTAGGTCGCCCGCCCTGCAAATAGGGTGTTTTTTCGGGTTATCACTTCATCCAAGATGACCACCAGTGGGGAAGAAATTTAATGTTTGAACCTACAACCCTTTTAAAGAACCTTTCCTTTTATTTCATGTGCAATTGAACTAAACTTGGCCATAAAAGGTCTTTAGGTGCCTCCTGCAAAAAAGTGTTTTTAGCTCACCTGGCTATGCCAGGGTGAGCTTTTGCCATCACTTGGCGTCCGTCGTCCGTCCGTCCGGCGTAAACTTTTCATTCAAAGATCTTCTCCTCTGACACCACTGGGCCAATTTGAACCAAACTTGGTCACAATAGTCCTTGGGTGGTCCCCTTTAAAAATTGTATCCGGCATGTCCGTACCTAATCCAAGATGGCCGCCAGCGGGGAACATAGTTTTAAC
>MJUU01002952.1:0-20131 GCA_002080025.1 Modiolus philippinarum | reverse complement strand
ATAACTCTGGTAAATACAAACAGCACTAAAATCATATCACGACATATACAACATGACTTGTCTAACAACACTGGAACATGAAGGATGAGGTTAGGGCTATGGTACAGATAAATAATTAATAAGGGTTCAGTTTATGTAGTATTCAGCAACAAATTAAGGTTAAGCTAATGCTACTAAGGTTATAGAGATAGTTTTATGGTTTTATGATTTTGGGGTAGAGTTCCAACTGGTTATAGTACCATCAGGTAACAGATAAGCTATTTAAAGGAGATGTAGATCTATCATTCAGTAAGTCACCATTCCTAAAACAAAAAGTGGATTGAAGGTGTACATAATACGGACCAATTAAATTGCAAGGAATTCAACCAATCAGAAGCCGTTTTACAAAAATAAACATCCAATCACAACCATCGAGACAAAAGACTTGGACTATATAAAGGTGCGATCGAACGACCTCTTCAGTCGCCAGACTAATATTTTGCAGTAAGTTAAAAAGAAAAATGGACAAAATTCATTTACAATTATTGTTTGCATCCCGTCCCGCCGAGGTTTACGCCATCTTGGTTAAGGCTAAAAATCTCCAAAAGCATTATGAAGGCCTTGAGAAATGGAAACAAAGACTAGTTGATGCATTCTACGCTGCCAATTGTAAATAAAATGGATAATTCATTATTGAAACAAATCACCTCCGAAAATGAATAAAAGAACATACAACTAAAAATTTTGTCAGTTGATTCCCAACTCTCGAACGTATCGGACAAAACGTCGTGCATCTACGTAGTTACTCCAACCGGAATGAAGAAATATGTGAAAGAAAAAGAAGAGCCGAAACCTGGATATCGACGGAAAATCCTGCCAGATTTACCTTTCATCCAGACTAACAGAATGCATCTAAAACCCAAGAAAAAGAAATGTTGCAAATGTCAAGAAGTAAAGAAACGCTCTGAATTCGACAATAAGAGGTGGATTTGTAAAATGTGTACCGATTTTTATACAGAATGGGCCAAACTGAACAAACAGGTGAAAAAGGACCGCAAAAAATTACAAGAAGACTATACTGCCAAGAAAGTCAACACCACAACGAATGAGACAAAGCCCCAATGAGCATCAACAAAACAAAGAAGATAAAAAAAATAAAAAAGAAACAGAAAAAATAAAACAAAAGAGTAAAAGATGAAGAAAAAAGAAGGAAAAGGGGTAATGCAGCCTATAACTATACGGTTATAGCCAGTCACAAGCCTGGAGAAATGCAGAGTGACCTAAGTAAGCTTTCGCATATAATGACAATACAATAGATCTAGCAAAATATATCATTAGAAAAAGTTAGATCATACAACACCCCTGCGGGGTCTTGCACTCTTTCAACACGGCATTTCCGGTCAATAGGCCCGACTAGGGCCTCAAAAAGGGCCACTTCCGGTCGCGCATGCGCAGTAAAAACACTTCGTGTTCCGGTCACGTGACTTCCGCTTCCGGTCACGTGACTTCCGTCACGTCATTTCCGGTCTACGTCACTTCCGGTGACGTCACTTCCGGCACTACCTCGCACCATTAAACGAACTGTGCCCATATACTACTCCCAATCGATACGAGGTTTTGTCCACTACAAAACGTTGTTATAGCGTTGCGAGGTGGACCGTTACACAGTGGACATATTTACATGTTACTGGCGATTTCTGCTTTGTCATATATCCTAGAACCACAATTCAATAATTACCGTACAATGCACACGGTAAGTTTTGATTATTATGAATTTCAATATTTTATGATGGACGTTTCTTGGAATATTGACCGTTGCTAAGTGGACAAGAAAAAAAACATACGGTGCCTTCTGTGTCAACAAATTCAATCAGCCGAGAGTAATGGATAGAAATATATCTAAATAGTCTACGCTACGCGTCGCCTGTAAACTACATTTTGACCGTCAAATCTACGATTGACGCCCTCGGGTATTCAAATAATGTACTGTTATTGCTTAATTGAGGGGTACATTTACATTCGGATCTTCTTTAGAAGTTGCATTATATAGAGTAAATTCTGTTATGCTGTACACGTGTTACAAAGGATAAATTCTTATCAACAGCATTTAATTCAAATAACATTCAAATTCATATTAGTAAAGTGAGAAGTAGAATAAGAAAAAAAAATCATACACCGGGTATAATCAAATCTTTATGTAAAAAACACATTTTCGGCAATTTTCCTCCCCACGAATAGCATCAAAAATCATATGGTATGCTAATTTGCCAATGGGATTTACAAGTAAAGTCAAAATCAGGACAGAGCTTAGCATAACAAAATTTCTTTAAATCCAGATATTGCAAGTTTTCAAATAAAATAGGTTTTTGTGACAGTACAGATGTACTGTCAACTTGGGAAATAAATCACGGAAATTAATTAAGAACACAGCAATGCACCAGAGATATACTCCTTAGCTTTTAGCAACTATTTGAAGGGTTTTGATTTTGAAAGTTTTTAAAATTGAATATTGAATTGATATGTACACAAATAACTAAATACAGAGATTACTGTGAATTTACTTTCTGCATGTGCGCATTTCGCAACTTATGTCTCTTCAGTGCAGATAAAATCTAAACGAATTTAGATACTTTCGTCATGATTTTTGTTGAACGCCTTATTATCATTTTTTAGAAATAAGTATTTTTAATGCATATTCATCGATTGTATAAGAAAGTAATTTTTTTCTCTAAAATCGAAATAATAGCAAATATTCAAATCGGCCAACACGAGACATCTGAATACTATTTTCGCGATTTTCGCGTTTTGAATGAAAGCGCGAAAATAAAACGGCGCGAATATACTTGTCAACCAATCACGTCAAAGGTCAACAATTTGGCAGCGCGAATTCAAAACTGCGCGAACTAAAATCCTGCCAATTTACCGCGAAATAAAGACTGCGCGAAAATTACCCGGTTTACAGTAATTTATCTCGTGCAATATTTATGTAAAGTAAAACTTTAAGGATTTAATGCAACGAAAAAACTATCTAGAATTGAATAATTGATCAAAATATAGGGTATACTTGTGAAGGCATTTTTAGAAACAGGTTTTTCCATGGTGTATCGAAAAAGAAGAAATGAAAAGAAACAAAGCTGTCGAATAAGTTAGAAGTTTAATTATTAAAATTAAGATGTAATTTTTCAATATATACCTCACTGATCGTGTGATGGGTGTCGCTAGAGGAGCAGGACATGCTTACCCTTCCGGAGCACCTGATATCACTCCCGGTTTTCATGGGAGTTCACACTATGAGTGCCTTAGTTCTTAATGTTATCTTTTTATTTCCGTGCATTGTAGCTGTCTCACGTCCTTGTTTTGTCTTTGTTTTTATCTGTTACAGTTTTGGCATGTCTTTGGACTTCGATTTTTGTAGTCATCGCTTCCCTTGTTTCTTCGGTATTTTACTGCCGTTGTTTCAATGGTGAATAAAAGGATATGGATTAAATGCACATGAATCAAAGTCTCTACAAATACATGGTAAAAAACAAGCAAAGGAACAACGCTTTTATTGTTGTTCTTCATCTTGAAGCACCTTTTGTGACAAGACAATATTCGAATACAATGGCCAAAAATTACAGTCACATGCCACAATCTAAACATAAACTAATTGTCGACATTTTTACCAAAACAGAAGTCTGTCAATTTTTCAACCATGAAAGTCTTTTATTGTAGCTTTTACAGATTTCTTATGCAGACAAGAACTATAAACTAGATTTCAAATTTCAAGCAATAGCTGATGACGCCTCTGGAACATTACAGATGCAAAGGTGATCCTTTTTATTTTATTTTTCTTTAATTTTTCCATTAACTATTTTTTTTTCATTTTTTTTACTTAGATCTGTTCATATACATTGATGAAGATAGACGTTTGAAATGTAAGCTAAACAACAAACGTGATGATTTAACTTCCCAATTGTGAATTTTCCCTTTCTGAGCAGCAATATACCTACCTCTCCAGCCTATGGAGTGTACATTTCACAGCCGATTCGTTATTGCGCGCGTGTAGTTTATACAGCGATTTTTTTTAAAAGAGCAAAAGCACTGTCCCAAAAGTTGCTTAGTCAAGGATTTGTTCAGCCTTTGTTGCTTTCATCCCTTCAGAAATGTTATGGCTGTCACCATGATATCATTGACAGATATGACGTGTTTGTGTCCCAAATGAAAACGGACATTTTCAGCTAGATTTAACGTCTTCACGGATTTGATATAACCGGTTTTGACTCAACCCTGGATTGACTCACTGATAGTGTGACGGGTGCCGCTAGCGGAGCAGGACACGCTTACCCTTCCGGAGCAACTGATGTCACTCCCGGTTTTCATGGGAGTTCACACTATGAGTGCCTTAGTTTTTAATGTCATCTTCTTATTTCCGTGCTTGTAGCTGTCTCACGTCATTGTTTTGTCTTTGTTTTTCTCTGTTGCCAATTTTGCCATGTCTTCGGAATTCGATTTTTGTAGTCTTCGCTCCCCTTGTTCCTTCGGTATTCTACTGCCGTTGTTTTACAGAATATGGTATTTATAAATTTTTTCTCCTAATCACAGATCAAACTCTGAAAGTTACACAAACAAAGCCTAAGGAGCTGTAACAGAAACAGAATACATTACCTACAGAGTTTCAAGTAAAGCCGTAAATCAGATACTTAGAATGCTTTACATAATGAGGTAGATACTCCTTAGTTTTATCAAATTTAAAAAAACTAAATATAGATATTGCATTTTTAATAAACACTTGAAGAACAGAAGCCTGGGCTGGTGGTATACTCATGGAGAATTATTTCACAAGCAGTAATAAAACAAAATAATACAGAAAAATGCCATAAAATTATTTTTTTCATTTCATTGATGAACTTTCAATAGGCGATCCATGTAAGTATATATAGGCGATCAGTGTCAGCATAAATTCCAATAAAGTTATTTTGGATCAAATGTTTTTTAAAAAATTTTCCGAGTCATTTTTGACTAATTTTGATGCCGAATGTTTCTTTAGCTTACAATAACTTAATGAATTTTTGAAGTTTTTGTTACTCTTACCAAGCTTTGTCCACGTTTTGTTAAAATACGTGTAGTTAGAATACATTTCTCTTCATTATCCTTTATACATAATTCGACTTTTTGGAAAGGGTAGGTATCTGCTTCTCAAGTGTTTTTCGTTTGCAATATTTATTTTAGATTTAGTTTGATCCCCATTGACCTACTGTAACTGTTCACGTTTTGATAGAAAAACTCTGTTCCATTTTCATTAAAATGTTTTAGATACATATGGTGTGGAACAGCAACTGCAAACTAAAGTTTATTTTTATACTGTCCTCATGCTTTAATAATTCTATTTACTAGGGTTCTTCTTATTCCTGTAGGGAAAGTTTCATCTGTAAAAGTGTCTCCTTCGTGTCTGTCAGCACTAGGATTTCCACTACTGCTGATATTTTAAATTTCAAGTCACTCGATAGTTTTGTATCATTTGATGGCTTCTTTTAACCTGTCGCTGCACATTTGATGGACTGCATCTTCACTAATTAAATAAACAGACAACAATACTATGCCTTATGTCGGCGGTGAAAAATAAATTGAACGGTCTACAATATTCTTCTATAATAAAGTCCGATGAAGGACACAAACGATTGACTGAATCATTTCGTCCTCAGTTATAGGTTTAAATGCAATTGTGACAAACCCAGACATAAATTTGCAGGACAATGTTTTGTTTTAGAAAAGAAAACAACCCTCATCATGCTCATATCTGGATAAATAGAATACAAACTTAGCAACAGAACTTAGAAAATCTGATCTGTGCTTAGGTAAGAACTATCTTTGGAAATGCCAGAAATCGTTTCAAAAATATTAACTCAGACTAGATGGTCAGCACTCTTTATACCCCCCGAACGATCGATTTAAAGTTTGCTGATACTGTCGTTCCTTCTTTCTGCCCGTCTATCCATCCATCCATCCGTCCACCTGTCCGTCACGCTTTCTTGTTACTTGACCTACTGTTTCATTTTTGGATTAAGGAACTTTTTTTTAATGCTTCATTGGCAAAAACACATTATTTAAGTATAGCAATTAAACATAAAGACACATATTAATAGTATGAGTTAGTTGTAAACAATTAAATATCAAAGGGCATCAATATCATAATTATCCTTATTGTAGTTGTAAATAAAAAAAAAAAACTGAATAAATAAAAATATCATTTAAAGAAAAGTGTTTCTGAAATGCTTCTATTGAAAATTTAAAAAAGGTAAAATGATAATGGTGATTATAATTAATGTGCGCTCTAAAAAAAATATAAGTAAATAAATCCATAAATAAATTAATAAACAGAGTATATAATCTCAGAAAAGACTATGGGTGTGGACTGAAAAAAAATCGAGACAAATATAATTTAATTACTTATTAGAACATTTGTAGCCTAAGGTAATTATCAATTTAAAATTTGATTTTTCCTATAAAATCAAATGAATTTGATCATATAGGGTTGTTTAGTTTAGATACTAATTTTTAAGATAAATAGAAGACTAATGACAAACAGTGCATATGCCTATGACTAAATTGGAAACACACCCCTACACCACTCATACTTATGCAATACTAAGTATATAACAAATTACAATTGTACCTTGCTGCACACAATCACTGTCCAAACTCCCTATGTGTGCAGCAAGGAAAAAAAAGATGTATACTCAATCACACCTGTACCTTTCAAATCATCTTCCTTACAAGTTCCAATCTATGTCATTCTGCAATATGCAAATAAATATTATATTACTAATTATGAAGAATTGGTATCCAGGGGTTCCAACACTATTTGCTTTTTCTAAAGGTTTCCTCTTGAAGTATAAATATTTTTTCAATTGAAATGTTTTCTGTGTAAAAAATAATTAAATTCCGAACATAATTTATTTCTGATTTTCGTAAATTTCCAAATAATACAATCTCCAAATTGAGAGGCAGAATTATTTCAGTTTTTTTTCCAATATACATTCATGTAAATCATTCCAAAGTTGTGAAATTTTATCACAAGTACAGAAAATATGATCAATTGTGTTCAGCTGACTGTAAACAAAAAGTACACTTATCTGAGGTTTTCAGTTTCATTTTATACAGCAATTCATTTGTGCCTAAAATTCTATGGATAATTCTGTACTGAAACCATTGAATTTTTTTAGATTTTCGTCGTTTTGTATGGCAAAAGATATACATGCGGCCATTCAATTTTTTTTATTAAAAAATTGTATCCATTTTTCCTCACATTTTTGATTAACAGAATTTTTATTTAGCACTTCATACATATCTCTGGAACCCTTTTTAGATTTCATAAATATTTTCAAACTAATAGATATCATAGGGCCATAACTTTTAATTAAATCATCTGAGCTGATTTTTAGTGACCGCATATAAGTTTTGATTGCAGACAGGACACCTTGATATCTAAGAAAGTTAGTGTTAATATTATAGGTTTGCTAGAATAATTGAAAAGTCATAAAACTACCCGATTCAGTAAGAACATCATTTATTAAATTAACACCCTTTTTCGATCAGTCTTTATATAGTACATGTATAGGGCTATTTTTAATCGTTATTTTTTCATGATTCCAGATATTAACTGCACTGAATTCATATTTTTCATTTAAATCTTGCTTAGAACTTAATTCACTCCATGCATTAAAAACTTCTTGCCAAAAGTGGCTTTTTGACTCTTTTGTTGGTACTGTATGTTGAAGGCTTATTGAGTTTAAATTTTCCGAGAACATCAACAACTTACCAACTTTTGAATTATTGTCAAAAATTCTACGAATCCATGTTGATATCAATCCTTTAACAATTTTTTTCAAATTTAACATTTTTTATCCCCCTGCTTCTTTATCTTTGCACAAATATCTCTACTTATTGTATCTGGTTTATGTTCCCAAATAAAAGCAAACAAACTATTAATAAACTGTGACAGAATATTTGCTTTTGGGCTGGGTAATGTTAAAAATAAATCAATCAGCTTTGAAATTACTAAGGTTTTATAATAGCTATTTTTCCTATTGGTGATAATGTTTGATAAGTCCATAAATTTAATATATTTTCTATTTCCGTGAACTTTGGAGTATAGTTCAATTCTTGGATTTCTAAAATATTTACAGAGAATTTGATTCCTAATAATAAAAATCTGCTGGAACCCCATTCCAATGCCCACTTGACACACATTGTTTCACTACTAAATCTTTTCTTTCCAACCCACACAACCTTTGTCTTTTCCAAGTTTATATTTAAACCTGGCATATCAGCATATTTTTGTAGAGTGCAGAGAGATGCATTTTAAGACTCAGGAGAACCATCTAAAATTGATGAAGTATCATCTGCATATTGAGATATTAAATATTCAGTATCATCAATTGTAATTCCAGTGATGTCTTTGTTCTTCCTTACCATAATTCCCAAGATTTCAGCACAAAGAAGAAAAATATAGGGTGATAAAGGATCTCCTTGCCTGCAGCCCCTTTCTACATTAAAGAATTGTGAGAGAAAACAATTTTGAGTTACACAATTTGTTATATTGGTATAAAATGACTTAATCCAGTTTTTGATGGAATTTCTACAATTAAAGAAATCTAAAACACTTTATATGAATTCCCAAGATATAGAATCGAATGCTTTTTCCAAACCACTGAGGAGGAGAATACCTGGTATATCCTTTTCTTCAGTAAAAAGTAAAATATCATAAATCAGACGTGTATTTTCACCGATGTACCTCCCTGTAATAAAACCTGTTTGATCATTATTTACAAGGATATCTAAAACTGAATAAATCCTCTAACTTGTTTTTTTTTCTCTTTTTTTTTGTACGAAGCATAAGATATTGTTTTCCCCCTTGATCATTTATTGTGAAACAAATATCAGAACAATCTAAATCGCCCAATATATCTCTATTATAAATTAAACAGGCATATTGTTCCTTTACTCTGTGAATAACATCTTTGACTGTTTTCAAATAGTCAATGTCATGAAGTAATGAATTATTGAATTTCGATAGGCCCTTTCCAATTAAAAAATCACTAAGTTTAAATTTAAGAATTACTGGGGAATGGTCAGATCTATAACTGTTATGTATTTCGACAACCTGTACATTATGATAGAAGTTTTGAAACACTAAAAAGAAATCAAGTCTTGCCTGTTGAAAGGGGTTACGTTTCACCATGTAAACCTTTTATTTTCTGGATGAATTTCTCTATATGGTTCCACCAAATTAAATACATCTTTCAAATCATGTACCTTTTGTTTTGCATTTGGATTGCTTATTGATCATAACCTTGAGTGTCTAAAACTTGGTCCTGAACTAAATTGTAATCCCCTGTAATAATTATTGAGTCATTATTGAAGGTTTCGATAACTTCACTAACCTTGTCATAAAAACTTGGAGAGTCTGTATTTGGTCCATATATATTAATGAGTGTTATGCGTTTTTGTTTTATTTCAATCTAGCCATAATAAATTCCCCCCTCGTCCATTTTTGACCTGTATATTTTATATTCACAATTTTTGGTAAAAAATATTGCAACATCCCTTTGGTTAGATCTATAAGAGTTAAAAATGAATTCTCTTCCCCAAAGATTTCTTATCGACAATTCATTTTCCTTTGTAAAATGGGTATCTTGCAGACAATAAATATTGCTATGTTTGACTTTTAAGAATTCAAATACATCTCTCCGTTCCACTGTAGAATTCAGACCTTGACAGTTATACGAAACTATCTGTAAGAGATGACTTGTCTTTAAACATGTAAATAAATACGCATAATTTTTGAGCTCAAAGAATATAGGACAAAATATATATATGTTTTTCGTAAAAATAAATCATCCATGCAAGATATATTTTTTTTTATCATATCCTTTCTGAACATTAAACTTATGTGCCGTATTTTTCAATATACATAAAATATTTTTTTTACAAAAAGTAAATATATAACCACAGGTTAAACAAAAAAATAATGTTGCGCAAATACTACAATAAAAACAAATTTTGGAAGGCTGTTATGTGAAATTTTCACCTAAAAGTATTGAATGAAGGACAACTCTGAATTACTTCAAACTAAGACATTTAGTATATAATTTCCATAGCTGTAATGGTTTATATTTGTTACCAATTTTAGTCTATAGCATAAAAATTGTTGGTAATTTCTCTTATGTAAATAAGTTTAAGCAGTTATTTTCAAATATATCATTTGTTTTAAAGAATGAACCTGTGGATCAAAATGAATTATGTTGTAATGCAAGCTTGATACTTGCAATTAAATGGTTCACCAAAAAAATATTGTATGAAAAATAACTCTAATTAAAGTTGTGGTTATCACCTCTGGTATACAATATTGAGGTATTAAGATAATGATATCTATTTCTCCCGGTAAAAACTGTACTTTAAAATTTACATTTACCTGATTAAGTCAACCAATATTGATTGTTTAAAGATTTTTCATCCAGATTGAAAGTAGTATGAATTTTCTAAATACCGAAGTTACTGTGAATTTGAATTCTGCATATGCGCATTTCGATAACTTATGTCTCTTCAGTGCAGATAAAGTCTAAATGTTTGGAAGACCATAAACTCAAAGAGGTTTAAAAACTGATAGAGAACAAATAACCAATCTGATCTAAATGTGAAGCCAAAATCAGCTAAAGACAGAGCTTTGCATGAGAGATATACTCCTTAGTTTCCAACAAAATTTACCAAAATTAGATGTTGCAAGGTTACAAATAGAATCGGCTTTCAGGTCAGCACCGAAAACATGCAGTCCTGTGATAACATTGTCTCTGTAAAGGGATGTAAATAAGAGAGAAGTACACAGATACACTTTTGCCCTGTATGCATATCAAAAACATAAAACAGGCTGTGATTATTTGATAGAATGCTAAGAAAAATGCTGATTATGCATTTTCCTACCTTTAGATGTGTAAAAGGATATACATCTTTATGCACAAAAAGGATGGGTGTTTTGAATAAAACTGTGTAGCAGGTTTAAAATGATCAAGAAAGAAACATTACCATATGTGAATCTGTGAACACTTTACCCTTTCTTAAATGACAGGACAAGTCCGTGTCGTATTATATGTATTACAAATACTAATAAAAAAGGTAAAGTATAGGGGACTTTCATCAGGGTCTGATAAAATTTTATATCAGAGTAACATAAATAAAGGTAAAGTTGTATAATATATGTATTACTTAATGGTGTTACATTAAATTTTCTCATTAGGGTGTCTAAAAAGTGAAAAATATATAAAGAAAATAAAAATAATACGGAAAGGTGTTATCATACATGTACATGTTTTTGTGTATAGGATATAGAGGTTTACTTATGGAACAAACCTTATTTAATAATGCAGGATAAAGACAGAGGGAATGAGAATGAGAGTAATACTTGTAATAAATAAACGCAAAACTTAAAGGTGATTGAGTACTAAAGCATATAATAAAGCTAATATCATGCAAAGCAAAACAGCAAATTAACAAAAATACATAAACAAAACATAAGCAAAACACACACATACAAATTACATGACAAAAAAAACATAAGCTAGCAAAGAAAAGCATATATAGCAATTTTGCAGACATAAAATAAGCATATAAAACAATTCTGCAGACATAAAATAAAGCGACATATAACTGCACGCATAAACTTACTACCTGTACATCTTGTCTACCTAAAAAACAAGACAACAATATTACTATTATTGAATATTACAGTAAATTAATATAAACAAATATGTTTTATGTGCAAAGTTTTTTTTTCTTATAGATATACTATGCATGAAAATCCTTTCGAAGTTGCCACGCATCTTTGGAATTCAATCTTGTCTCCAAGTACATGTGCGTACCAACATCGCGAATCCTTGTTTGTAATTTCTCATCTTTTCGGATATTATACGCAATACCTGCCAACTCCTTTCTCATTGTTTTCATGACAACAGGGAGATCATCCAAGATACGCATTTTTTTCTTCTACTTTTGCACCTTTGGACATTACAAGTTTTTTGTCAGCAAATTGAATAAATCTGATTATAATTGGTTCTGGCCCATTGTGTTTTTTTTTCATTTTTGACGGAATCCTATGAGCATTTGCAATTTACATAGACTCAACTTTTGCGACACTAATATCTAAGTCTTTATTCAGAAAATTTTGCACAACTTGCACTATATTCTCCTCTTTATTTTGAGGTACACCATAGACCAAAACATTGTATTTGCGTTCATGTTTTCTAGCACGATTAGCTTGTCATTTAATGTATCAGTCTTGGTTCCTAGATTTTTTCGTAATAATTCCATTTTACCTAATTCTAAGGAGTTTAACTGGTATTCAATGTGTTGGACACCTCTTTCTAATTTCTCATGCTCCCCTCTTAACTCTTTAATCTCAGACTTTGTGTTTTCTATTTCCCCTTTTACTGTTTTAACCTCTGACCTCACCACCTCAACCATATTTGTCAATTTGCGTTCAACATTATCTAATTTTAAATCAAAAGTTTTTACTGTTGTGCTTACGTCAATCATCAACTGTTTTAATTCGGCAATATCACGTTCTGTACCCATTATTCTAGTTTAGTAAACACTGTAAACACTGTTCAGACACCCCTACTGTGTTTCTATTTCATTTCGGTAAAATACGCACAATCACTCATACGTTCATTTTGCCATGTGAAAAGCTTACTATACGACTGTTATTTGTACCATTATTATCTGCTTTTAAGGATTAAAGAACTTTTACTTGTTGTACAATAATTTAATATGTTGCAGGTGCTCAATAATCATTTGATTTTAGATATTGGTCCTAGAGCAAACAAGAAGCCTCAAGAAATTTACGGATTTAATTTTGTTGTAGAATTGTTGAGAATTGTTTGTTGCGCAATAAGTTTTCGAATTTTTGTTATTTATCTTGATTAAAAGCAATAGATCCAAAATGATTATTTTGACAAAAACCAACAGGTGTTTGTTTTTTTCTGACCCAAACTCCTTCAACAATTTTGGTTGCTTTCAGAATTGTAGCATATAGTCTCTTTATTGGCTATACGCTCTCGAAATTAGGATTCCGGTTTCCACTTTTTTAATAATCAAATGCCGAAGTTACTGTGAATCTAATTTCTGCATATGCGCATTTCGACAACTTATGTCTCTGCAGTGCAGATAAAATCTAAACGTTTGGAAGACCACAAACTCAAAGATGTGTAAAAACTGATAGAGGACAAATAACCAATATGATCTAAATGTAAAGACAAAATCAGCTCAGGATAGAGCTTTGCTCCTTAGTTTTCAACAAAATTTACAAAATTTTAGATATTGTAAGGTTCCAAAAAGATCGGCTTTCGGGTCAGCACCAAAGTTCTGACTACTGGGCTGGTGAATACCCTCGGAGACTAACAGTCCACCAGCAGTGGCATCGACCCAGTGGCAACAAATAACCAAATGCATTTTAAAGTTTCCTTAAAATACCCTAAAACATCCAAAGACAACTTATTTTTGTAGCTCTACATTTAGAATTTGTTTCGATAACTTAAACATTTCAACCAATAGGATTTCTGAATTTGATTACATTTTTTTAAATATCCTGGACGTCTTAAAGACCACCTGTTTTTTTTTTTTTTTTTTTTTTTCTAATACCACCTAGCAACCATACTTTAGAATTTGGATTAGTTTTATTAGTTTGGATTAGGACAAATATTTTCACCAAAAAGATTTACAAAATATTTAATTCCAATTTTGGCAAATTTCCTGAAAGTGGTATATTTTATTTATCTTTTAATTAATTTTTTATATTAATATATATTTTTGGAATTTACCTTTTGGCATTTCTTTTATTTGGAGGACAGAAGTTTACTCATAGGATTTTTTTTTTTATTTTTATATTTTATTTTTTTCTTTTTTTTGTTGAAATCTATCTATCAACAATAGTTTGAGAATTTGTATTTATTAGAACAAACATTTTTACTAATTTGATTTGTTTTCAAAAATATTAAATTCCAATTTTGGCAAATTTCCTTAAACTATCAAAGGCAAGGTGTTTCCTTAAATTCCTCCTGGAAACAATACCTTTTTCCTAAATTCTATTAAAATCAGTTATTAAATTACAAACATTTTTGATTCACCTTTTTTATTTCCTGAAATCTCAAAGACCTTAATTTTTTTTTAATTTTACCAAGAAGACACATTTTTTAATATATCTTATTGAAACTAGTCATTTTCAACAAAAGGACTGCCAAAATTTTTTATTCCAATTTCGGCAAATTTCACGAAGATAGGACAAATTCTACCCAGCAATCATACAGTTTGAAATCGTTTAAGTGAAATAAAAGGATTGCAAAAATCTTGGACTTGGAGGCTAATGGTCCAACTTGCAAAGTCCGGTAATGACTAAACGTCATAAAATACCTGACGTCACAATGTAAAGAATACTCAAATGGCGACAACATTGTTCAAGCAGTAAAGGTTACCAGACGTTTCTTTTCGCTTTTAACGGAAGAAATATGATCTTGCATAAGATCAAAATTAAATATCGGGATATCTTTCACTCGTATAAGAAATTCTACGTCTCCAAATGTTTTGATTCGTTCTGCACTGAGAGACATAACTTCTTGAAATGCGCATATGCAGAAACTATATTCACAGTAACTTCGGTATTTTTTATTTATTAACTAGTGTGTGAGATCAATGACTATAACATCTAATTCATTGTGAAATACACATATTTCTTTACAAACAGAAATATGCAATTTTAATGATGTGTAGGATATAATTGTTGAAATGAATTTCAATAAAACTTTATTTTAATGATTAATAGTCCCATAATAATAGATAACTATCCAGCTTGCTTCCAAAGTTTCGTTTAAGACAATTTCTGGGATTTCAATTAATGCCTGTTTACAAATAAAATTATACGGTTACATAATTTGGTCAATCAATTTAATTTGCATGCTTTCAAAAACCACTATTCAAGATTAAGATATAAGATAAAAGTTCAATTACTTTTGTTCACAGATTTAATACTACTATTACATAATTTGAAAACATCCGTTGATCTAGATAGCTAGATCCATTTCTACAGTATCAAGTAATTATACAGGGAGTTGACATTAGAAGAACCATTAGTTATCATACGAAGCGATTGAGTAAGTCCTAAATCAAAAACGTTTGTTGATGATAGCTTCAGTTATTGTTTAAATGTTATATAAATGAAAATTAAAGGATTTTACAGAAAGTTCAAACCACCCATTAGACTCAGCTATTGTAGATGTATGTATTTTATACCTTTTGTATCAAATTCATATCGTAAATACCAACTGAAATGTCACCGGGCATAAAGAAGGAGGAAACTAGTAGTATATGAGAAAAGAACATTACATTTCTCCGTTGCAGAAAAGCAGAATAAATTGTAAAAAAGAAACAAACGCAAACGAATCAAATTTAAAATCAATACAAAGGCAATCGTGCCGTACGTGCAACGTTTGTGTGATATTTTTCTTCATTCAGTTGTCAAGAGGTCTTCATTTTAAGCTAATTCAAATACCATTGATTTATTCACTTGTTTACCTTTTCGGGGCCGTTTAGGGCTTACTATATGGTGTGAGGTTCCTCACTGTGTTGAAGACCATATGGTGACCCCTAGATGTTTTGTTTTTGGTCGTTTTAACCTGGATATGGGATGTTGTCTCCTTGACATTTACCCCATTTCCTTTCTTTTTCATACCATAACAAAGCAAGATAGCCTTTATGTAACACAGTTTTAAAGCGTACGTATTACTATAAAAAAAATGACGGTCTTTCTTTTAGCACTTGAAATAATTGCTGGGCGTATTGGCATATTATTATCCCATCCAGACATTTTTTGAAATACCTAAAATGACACGAAAACACAGAATTGATTTGTTGTGCTTAGGATTAAAAAGAATAAACCCTGAACAGATAGGTCAAACGCTGATTGAATGATTGACTTCTGTTTCAAAGCATTTACAGAAGGGAATAATTGCTGTTTACTGTGTTCCATTTGGGAGAGACAGATGTTATTATTATTTTTCTTACTACTATAATTGTACCTCGCTCCGAGGGAGAAAGGGATATACTGTTTTACCTGTGTCCATCATTCCGTCATTCCGTTCGTCACCACTTTCGTAAAGCTTTTCTCTGCAATGGTAAATTATACAAACTTGAAATTTTGTCAGAAGCTTTGTGTAGTCATGCCATATTGTGGGATGCATTTTCATACCTGTCGGGATGCTACTTTCTGTTTACATACTTTGTCAATGTTTCAGTATTCGCCCATCCATCACAACTTTCTTAAATCATTTTTTCTGGAATGGTAAATGATGCAAACTTAAAATCTTGTGAGGAGCTTGGAGTAGTCATGCAAAATTGTGGGGTGTATTTTCAGACCTATGGGGATGCAACTTCCTGTTAACTGACTAAGTAAACTTTTCATCATTCTGCCCGTCCGTCACAACTTTCCCAAAGCATCTCTTTACAATGGTAAATGATACAGACTTGAAATTTTGACAAAAGCTTTGTACAGTTAGGCCATATTGTGGGATGCATTTTCAGACCTGTTTGAATGCTACTTCCTGTACTGATTTTTTTTAGGTTATTAGAGGCTGAAAGATGAGAGCGGGGGTATTACTAATGAGCATGAGCTCACAGATCTCTTATTGTTATTGCTTTATTTTGTGGCGTCCGTATTCAATTGTTTGTCTTTATTCTGTGTTCGCCACTTTGTGTTGTCTAATGTTGCCATGTTTGTTTATTTTCTACAGATTTAGTTCGTAATTTGGGAGGGGATGACTTGTTGTTAAAATTCGATAAAAAGTTAATTGTGTTTGAAATAAGATTAATGTTTAGATTGTTCATCGTTTGTGGTTCCGGTTGATTATGTTGCGATACTTTGCGAAATAAAGACTAAGGCGTTGCATTGTATTGCTAGACGTTCCATACAAATAAAGTAGTTGGGCGAAAGCAACGTTACTATTTTATTACGCAAAAACCTCGGGTTATTACGTTTCAACGTTTTCCAAACTAAAAGGGTAATCAAAGTAAATAAATAAAAGAGATATAGAATCCACAACTGCATTGAGTAAAAAACGACATTTCTAGACTAGGGATGGTTAAATTTTAAAATATTTAAACGCGAGGCTTGCCGAGCAAACTATCAAGTCGAATAACCTTTTGGCTTTACAATTAGATCATATTGGTTATTTGTTCTCTATCAGTTTTTAAATATCTTTGAGTTTATGATCTTCCAAACGTTTAGATTTTATCTGCACTGAAGAGACATAAGTTGTCGAAATGCGCATATGCAGAAATGAAATTCACAGTAACTTCGGTATTTAGTGATATATTGAAACACTTGAAAGAATAAATACTATATTTAACACCAAAAAATAGATCACTATGAAATGTGAATAAAATTGCTTGTTTATTTAATTATATCTGTAAAATGATTGAAGTCATATATTTATTTTTCAACAGATTCATCTAATAAACTTAGTGAAATAGAAATATTGAGTGAGTGTTGACGTCATGCAATCGAAAAATTAAAAGATAGAAAGCTTCAGTCTTGGCCTTAAAAGTGTGGCTTAAATGCTTTATATAATTATAAATTACCCCTTTATACGTGCTAAAAACAATTGCAGAATAAAAAGTAAAACTAAGTACAAAAAACTTGTGAACATTGGAATATGTAGAAGGAGGCAAACATTGACAGACCCATACTGAAATAAAGAGTGTCTTATAAGAAGCATGAGATGCTTACTCTGATACCTGATCTCACCCATGGTTTTTATTGGGTCCGTGTTGTTCATCTGTATGTGTGTCTTCGTTTTTCTTTTTTGTCTCGTACTCAAGTGATGTCCTTGTTTCTAAGTGTTTCCGATGTTTCCTTTGTCCATGGATTGTTCGTTCTTTGACTGACTCACTCACTTACTTTACATTTATATAGCCAAAAACGTTTTTTTTTTTTTTTTTTTTTTCTAGATCAACTAATGTTCACACCCACGCCTGTCAGTTCTCAACATTAAATTACAGTGCGAAGATTACAGTGAACACATACAATGGCTGAAACTTCCAATCACAAGCCACAATTCACACGGAAATTGCATTTGAAAGCCCCAGGGGTATAAATAATGTCGAAATGTGCATATGTAGAAAATGAATTGAAGGAAACATCGGTATTTTGTTTTTTATTACTATTAGGCCAATGCCTCTGCTGATGGACTGTTATAACCCGAGGGTACGGCAGTACTTCGGTTCTGACCAGAAACACTACACATTATACTTTATGATAACTTAAAATTGTTTTCTCTTTTATATATATTTTTTTTAAATCCATAAATGCAAATGTTACGAAGGTGTGAAAATATGTTTTATAACATTTAAACTATATCTCTATTTCAATGTGAAATTCAACAAGATTTTAGAATACATATATTTCTTTACAAACAGAAAAAATGCAACTTTAATGACATGTAGGATCAAATTGTTAAAATGGATTTCAATAAAACTTTATTTTGATGAAAAGTAGTCCCATAATTATAGATAAGTATCCATTTTGCATCCAAAGCTTTTAATGAGACAATTTCTAGGATTTCAATTAATGCCTGTTTACAAATAAAATACTATGGTTATATAATTTGGTTACAATGAAACATCCAATCAATTTAATCTAACGTGCTTTCAAAAACCACTATTAAAGATAAAAGCTCAATTACTACGTATTTACAGGTTGAATACTACTATAAAATAATTTGAAAACATCCGTTGATCTAGATAGCTAGATCCATTTATATCGTAATAGTTCAACAGTATGAAGTAATCATAAAGGGACCTGACATTAGATGAACCATCAGTTATCATACGAAGTGATTGAGCAAGTCTGAAATCAAAAACATTCTTTGATGATTGCTTAATTAGTTTGTGTAAAAGTTATATATATGAAAATCATTTTGAAATGTATAGTGATAAAGAATTTTACAGAGAGTTCAAAACACCCATTTGGCTCAGCAATTAAATATTATTAACTGATTCCATTTCTAAAAGGGAAATTCCATTCTATTCCCTTTTGTGGACTATCAACAATGTAATGGCAAAAATAACAAAATTGTATCTTTGTTTTCTATTATTTATAGCAAATACACAGAATAAATTTGGTTTTTTTACCAAAATGAGGATTTTGTGTCATATAATACAGCATTAAACCTCTAAACATTATAAAAATATACAAGATAAAGTCATTAGAACAATTATCTTTTGGTCGATAGACCAATTCTTAAATGATACCATTGAATTATAAGTACAGTTGCAGAATAAATTTGGTCTTAAGACCAATATGAAGATTCATGTCACATATTGTAGCATATAAACAAAAAACATTTTAAAAGTTTAAAAATGTTTACAAACTCAATTCATTTGTAGAACTATCTTTTGGTCCACAAACCAATTCTTATTTGAAAATTATTGATATAAATGTACAGTTACGGAACCACTTAGGTCTTAAGACCAATATGAAAATTATGTGTCATATGAAATAGCATATAAATATAAAACCATCATAAATGTTTACAAAACAATTATCTTTTGTTCCATAGTCCGATTATTATATGATACCATTGGATTAAAAGTAAAGTTACAGAATAAAATTGGTCTTAAGACCAATATGAACATTTTACGTCACACAATATTGCATATAAATATCAAAAACTTTTGGTCCATAAACCAATTCTTATACAATACTAATGAATAAAAGAAGCAAGGTTATTAACAATTTCTTTAATGTAATGTACAGCTTTTTTCTTAAGACCAATTTTGATATCGGATGACATTATAAGGTGAATAAGGTGGTAATATTTGATTGTATTTTATATTATCTTGTAAATATTTTAAAATTGGTCTAAAGACCAGTTTTCTTGAAATAAGTCAGATAAAATTTAATCGACATGTTTACGTTATTTTTATAAATATTAAAGAATTGGTCTAAAGACCAGTTTTCTTGCAACAAGTCTGGTAATATTAGATTGACTCTGATCAATATTTTAGAATTGGTCTAAAGATCAGTTTTCTTAAAAGAAGTCAGATAATATTAGATTGACTCTGAAGAATA
>MJUU01002951.1:0-11907 GCA_002080025.1 Modiolus philippinarum | reverse complement strand
TAGTGCTAAAACCTTTTGAAACATAGCACAAACAAAGTGTTAAACAAAAGCAATGCAAATGAATCTAAGTACTACAGCAAGTCATGTTTTTGTGTACTGATAAATCGATCATCTTCTTGCATGATCAACCCCAAAAAACTTGTATCGGTCCTTGAGATGTTCTTTGTTCAACTCTTTATTGAAATGTAACGCTGTAGTCGCCGTTTATCAAATACAAATTTGAACATTGTCCTAGTTTCATGACTGAATCCATTCGGGTCCCGTTTCTCAGGCCAAACTGCCAGTTGTATGACAGAACGCAACGGTTTGACTTTGAAAAATCTCCGAAGGAACTTTTTTTGTGTTAAACAGAACTAATATCTATTCAGAATTTAATTAAAATAATTTTATGAAATTTACCGTCATTCAAAGAGTTTAGATTAATTATTATAAGTTTCGTTTTTTCAACAAATTTGCATTTTTTATCAATTCTCACATTAGCCAATCAAATCAACATTCTTGCGTGTATTTCATTCATATCGTGTACACACACGATATGAGCGAAATACACGATTGAAATGATTTATTTCGTTCATTCAGTGTAGATGTTCAGTGTATAGCGTGTATGTATGCAACTAATCGTTTGAAGCGTGTGTGAGTGCAACGAATCGTTTGAAGCGTGTATGAATGCAACGATTCGTTTGAAGCGTGTAATTCATTCCGTTTTCCGTTCGCTCCACTCGCGTGTACACTCCGTTCGCATTCCGTTCATGTTGTAACGTTGAGCGTTCAACCAACTGTATACACCAGTCAGTGCGAAACTTTCCTTTAACACATTATTTTGTTGAAAATTCCATGAAAATGAAAAAATGTAGAAAAAAATTACTTAAGAAGCTTCATTTTAGTCATTACATATAAAACAGTCAATGCGAAACTTTCCTTTTACACATTATTTTGTTAAAAATTCCATGAAAATGAAAAAAATGTGATAAAAAATCACTTATGAATCTTCTTTTTAGTCATTACATATACACCGGTCAAAGCAAAACTTTCCTTTTACACATTAGTTTGTTAAAAATTCCATGAAAATGAAAAAATGTGATAAAAATTTACTAATGAATCTTCATTTCTCATTACATATACATAGGTCAATGCGAAACTTTACTTTTACACATTATTTTGATAAAAATTCCATGAAAATGAAAAAATGTGATAAAAAATTACTTATGAATATTCTTTTTAGTCATTACCTATACACCAGTCAATTGGAAACTTTCCTTTTACACATTATTTTGTTAAAAACTCCATGAAAATGAATAAAATATGATAAAAATTTACTTATGAATCTTCATTTTAGTCATTACATATAAACCNAAACTTTCCTTTTACACATTATTTTGTTAAAAATTCCATGAAAATGAAAAAATGTGATAAAAATTTATTTATGAATCTTCATTTTAGTCATTACATATACACCGGTCAGAGCGAAACTTTCCTTTTACACATTATTTTGATAAAAAATCCATGAAAATGAAAAAATGTGATAAAAAATTTCTTATGAATCTTCTTTTAATTTATTACATATACACCGGTCAATGTGAAACTTTCCTTTTACACATTATTCTGATAAAAATTGCATGAAAATGAAAAAAATTGATAAAAATTTACTTATGAATCATCATTTTAGTCATTACATATACATAGGTCAATGTGAAACTTTCCTTTTACACACTATTTTCTTAAAAATTCCATGAAAATGAAAAAATGTGATAAAAAATGAGTTATTAATCTTCTTTTTAGTCATTACATATACACCGATCAGTGCGAAACTTTCCTTTTACACATTATTTTGATAAAAATTCCATGACAATAAAAAAATGTGATACAAATTTACTTATGAATCTTCATTTTAGTCATTACATATACACCGGGCAATGTGAAACTTTCCTTTTACACATTATTTTGTTAAAAATCCCATGAAAATGACAAAATGTGATAAAAATTTACTTATGAATCTTCATTCTAGTCATTACATATACAGCGGTCAGTGCCAAACTTTTCTTTTACACATTATTTTGATAAAAATTCCATGAAAATGAAAAAAACGTGATAAAAATTTACCTTTGAATCTTCATTTTAGTCATTACATAGACACCGGTCAATGCAAAACTTTCCTTTTACACATTATTTTGTTAAAAATTCCATGAAAATGAAAAAATATGATAAAAATTTACTTATGAATCTTCATTTTAGTCATTACTTATACACCGGTAATGTGAAACTTTCCTTTTACACGTTATTTTTTTGAAAATTCCATGAAAATGAAAAAATGTGATAAAAATTTACTTATGAATCTTTATTTTAGTCATTACATATACACCGGTCAGTGCCAAACTTTCCTTTTACACATAATATTTTGTTAAAAATTCCATGAAAATGAAAAAATGTAATAAAACATTTCTTGTGAATCTTCATTTAAGTCATTAAATATAAACAGGTCAATGCGAAACTTTCCTTTTACACATTATTTTGATAAAAATTCCATGAAAATGAAAAAAATTGATAAAAATTTACTTATGAATCTTCATCTAAGCCATTACATATACACCGGTCGATGCAAAACTTTCCTTTTACACATTGTTTTTTTTTTTAAATTCCATGAAAATGAAAAAAATATGATAAAAATTTACTTATGAATCTTCATTTTAGTCATTACATATACACCGGTCAGAGCGAAACTTTCCTTTTACACATTATTTTGATAAAAATTCCATGAAAATGAAAAAATGTGATAAAAAATTACTTATGAATCTTCTTTTTATTTATTACATATACACCGGTCAATGTGAAACTTTCCTTTTACACATTATTCTGATAAAAATTGCATGAAAATGAAAAAAAATGATAAAAATTTACTTATGAATCTTCATTTTAGTCATTACATATACACCGGGCAATGTGAAACTTTCTTTTTACTCATTATTTTGTTAAAAATTCCATTAAAATGAAAAAAATTGATAAAAATTTACTTATGAATCTTCATTTTAGTCATTACATATACACCGGTCAGTGCCAAACTTTTCTTTTACACATTATTTTGTTAAAAATTCCATGAAAATGAAAAAAATGTGATAAAAATTTACAATCTTCATTTTTGTCATTACATATACATCGGTCAATGTGAAACTTTCCTTTTACATATTATTTTGTTGAAAATTCCATGAAAACGAAAAAATGTGATAAGAATTTACTTATGAATCTTCATTTTAGTCATTACATATACACCGGTCAGTGCCAAACTTTCCTTTTACACATTATTTTGTTAAAAATTCCATGAAAATGAAAAAATATAATAAAACATTTCTTACGAATCTTCATTTAAGTCATTACATATATACAGGTCAGTGTGAAACTTTCCTTTTACACATTATTTTGATAAAAATTCCACGAAAAAGAAAAAATGTTATAAACATTTACTTATGAATCTTCATTTTAGTCATTACATATACACCGGTCAGTGCGAAACTTTCCTTTTACATATTATTTTGTTAAAAATTCCATGAAAATGAAAAAATTAAAAAAAAAAAATTACTTATGAATCTTTATTTTAGTCATTACATATACACCGGTTAGTGCGAAACTTTACTTTTACACATTATTTTGCTAAAAATTCCATGAAAATGAAATGATGTGATAAAAAATTACTCATTGCAAATCTACCAGCCAGTGCAAAACTTTTCTTATATATATAAAAATTCCATTACATCTATAGCTAAAAATGAATAATTAAAACTTAGTCATTACAGATGCACCGATCATTGAGAAGTTTTCTCTTTACACATGATTTTGTTTAAACTCGATGAAAATTGCAAATTTTGATGAATAACACCCGTCAATGCAGCAGTTCCTTTCGACCTTTATTTTATTAAAGACTCCATGAAAATGAAAAAAAAATATGATAGGCAATTATTTATTAATAGCAAAAAGATTGATCTGTTGCGATGATGTACCGATCGTGTATACACTGAGTGAAACGAATCTATATTTCGCAAAATCTTTAACCCGAGACATCACGTGATACATGGACGAATCTGGACGCGAGTTGGACGAATAGGGATCTCGTCATCCGTCACGTTTCACGTCATTTGACGGGTTGGACGAATAACAAGTCGTCACGTTAATTAACTGATCGCTGACTGACCGCTGACTGCTCCCTGACGAACGGATGACGGGTGACTGATCGTTTTTTTCTGTAAGGGCTACGTTGCACAGTACTGTAGAATATATGATTCCGAATGCCAACAGGGATGAAGAGAGTGAGAACCGAACCGTCAATCAAAAGAACGAACAATCTATGGACAATGGTAGAATCAGACACACTAAGAAACAATGACAAAACTTGAGTATGGGACAAAAAAGAAAAATGAAGACACACATAAAGATGAAAAAAAATCATCTTTATAAACCTGTTGACATCGGAAAATCCAGCAAGGTCTACGGCTGGATTGGAACCCTGCTTTTGTTACCAAGGAAACACCACCTGCACACAACACATTATCATTCATTTTTGCAATTCAGTTTTTGTAATTTGGTGTTTTTACAAAAACACATTAAAAAAATATATGGTAGAAATTTGTCTTAGCAAGAATGTTACAGCTAATGTTTGGAAAATGGCTACTTCAACTGAAAATAATTGAAATAACATTCTTGCTAGGTGAACTTCGAAAACGAAGTGGTCTTTGCAAAATTCAGGAAATTTACCAAAAGTGAAAAGAAAAAAAAAGCGATTTTTACAATTCCATTTTGATAAAAAAAAAAGATGCTAGGAAGAATTTAAAAAAATCAGACGAAGAGCATTAATATCAAAAATTCAAAGTCAATGAACCATGAACGTGAAGTCCTAGCAATTGTTTTGCACCAAACCTTTGCAGTTCATGTTAGAATGTATCATTATGCAAAGCACCAGGATATCAAATCTCCTTCATCATAAAATTCCTTCAACTTAAACCTTAACCTGCAGTTTATTAAATATTCACACCTACATGTAATATTTCAGGTCAATAAAACATGACCTTGAGGTCATAGCATCGGTTTCCTTCCAAAATGTTATAGTTCATGTAATGGTCTATCCTCATACAGAGTTTCATTAAGATATCAAACCTCCTTCAATGTAAACTACCTTCAATCTTACCTTAACCTGTGGTATATAATACATTCACTTCTTATATTCAAAGTAAATTACAAATAAACTTGAGGTCATAGTATCCATTTCTTTCTAAAATGATGTAGTTCATGTCAATGTCAAATCGTATACAGATTTTCATCATGAAATCAAACTTCCTTCAAGGTTAAATACTTTCAACCTTAACCTGTAGTATATCAAATAACCATCCTTTATATTAAAAACAATGACCCATGTCCTTTAGGTCAAAGCATCCATTTCAATTCAAAATGATGCAATTCATGTCATGGTCTATCTGTAAACAAAGTTTTTCATCAAGATTCCAAACCTCCTTCAAGGTAAACTGCCTTCAACCTTAACTTCAACCTGAGCATTACGGGCGAAAACAACGGCAGCAGAATACAGAAGGAACAAGGAAAGCGATGACCACAAAAATCGAAGTCTCAAGACATGGCAAAATCGGAAACAGAGAAAAACAGACAAAGCAAGGAGGGGACACAGCCACAACGCACGGAAATAAAAAAAAAATAACATTAAGAACCAAGACATTCCTAGTGCAGACGAACGAACGGACGCATGCATGTACGGACGGAAAACGTACATATGTACCGGAAAACTATATACGCCTCCTACTCGTAAGCGGGGCACAAACAGTATTATTTTCAAGTATATAAATAGACACTGATGTTATTTGCTCCAAAGCTGGACTATATTTTCTGATGCCACCATTTTAGGTGAGGTGAAAATGGTCTTTTTAAGGGAACCAACTTAGGATTTGAAAAAAAAAATGTTAGGTTCCGATTGGTTAAGTAGTTTCAGAGCAGACCTTTGAGTGGGTATTCCCATAGATTCTAATGTAAAGTAAGATCCCTGCTAGCGAAGTGTGGACATGCATATTTCTTAACAGGGTCCACTCGGGAGCTGTTGCAACAGAGTATGGACATATTGACCGTGTGTTTTCAGAGACTATCTTTTGAATGCTTCCAGCAGGGTCCAATGTTGGACTATGTATTCTCTGCTAGTAGCAATCTTGGATATAATGTGGACTTTCAAAACACATTTTTCAAAGGGGCCAAGTGAGAACTTTTGTGGCCAAGTTTGGTTCAAATAAATATTTTTCAATATGTTTTCCTTTAGGTTCAATTGTTACACTAAGCTCCCCGATGTCAGTGACCACCTTGGATTGGGTAGGAAAAGTTGATCATGTTCAATAAAATATAGTCTCATGTTTTTGAAATTTACACTTGACCTGTATCTCGAGTCTTTTTGATATACAAGACAAAATGTCTAAAATCACCAAAAAATTAAACAAATAAAGGGCAATTACTCCGATATGGGTATTTAGATTTTCTTCAAAATGAGTATGTGGGTAGATCTTCAGATGCAGAACTTGTTCAATTTAACCTTAACTTCTATCTCAAACTGTTTTTGAAATATAAGACGAAACATATAATAAACACGAAAAATTTGACAAATAAAGGATGATAACTTCTACATCTGTAATTGGATTTTCTTCAAATGTTGGTGGATCTTAAATTGTTAAGCATTTTTGCAATTAAACTTAGCCTCTATCTCAAACTGGTTTTGAAATATAAGACGAAATATAAAAAAAATCTTGAAAAAATCCAATAAAGGACAATTACTCCCATATGGGTGTTTAGATTTCTTCCAAAATGAGTTTGTTGGTAAATCTTCACATGCTGAATATTTTTGCAATTTAAACTTAACGTCTATCTCAAACTGATTTTGAAAAATAAGGCAAAATATATAAAATCACGAAACAATTTGACCAAGAATTATACTATGACTAATCTTAGATTCTGATTGTCGCAAAATATTCAAGAAATTGTCGAATAATACAGTAATGAGCGCATGAGTGAATAGCAGCGGTTTTCGATCATGTAGAATATTTTCGATAATCAGAATCCAGGATTATAGTTTTTATAATAGATCTTAACGCATATTTGATGGTTCCGTTGATAATTCATTTCATGAACTACGTTTTCAAGATTAATCAGCTGTGACGTTTACCTTTCCCTTGATTATAGTCTCACCTCAATACAATATTTACAATAAAATATTAGCATACACATAAAAATACACACAAAAGAGCTACTCTTAAATAGTTATGAGAGACTGTTATAAAAATATTAAATAAATTTGTATAAAACACCAAGGTTATATTAAGAAGAGAAGACATCATCTTCTACATATCATTTGATGGCAGAATTTGGCTGTTTAAAAAATTGAATAAAAATAAAAACTTTTCATCATCAGACACGCTGATAAAATTTTTATTTATATTAGATATATTATCAAAAATATTACTACGTATGTCTGCATATCCCGGACAGTGAATTAAAACATGTTTTTTCATCTTCTACAACAATGTCGACAACGTCTATTGTCACGTTACTTCCTAGAGTGAAACAACGGCAGTAGAATACCGAAGGAACAAAGGAGGGAAATACACAAAAAAGACATGGCCAAAACGAGAACACAGAAAACAATGGCGCCAGACATAAAACAAAGACGTTAGACAGACAAAAAGCACGGAAACAGAAATCACAACATTCAAAACAAAGGCACTCACAGTGTGAACTCCAGTGAAACTGAGAGTGACATCAGGTGCTCTGGAAGGGTAAGCATGCCCTGCTCTGTTAACAGCACTCGTCACACTGTGAGTGAGTCGATCCAGGAAAATGTCAATGTCGGTAGTCAAAACCGGGAAGACGTGAATCTAGCTGAAAATGTTAACTTTCATTTGAAATATTGACACGTCATATCTCTCAATGATGTTATGGTGACGGCCATAGAATTTCTTGAGGGGTGAAATTAACATAGGTTGAACAAATCCCTGACTAAGCAGCTTTTGGTACAGTGTTTTAGCTCTGTTCAAAAAATCACTGTACAAACTACACGCTCGACAGTAAAGAATCAACTGTGAAATGTACACTCCATAGGCTGGAGAGGTAGGTATATTGCTGCTAAGAAAGAGGAAATTAATTTCACAGTTAATTATCACTTTTCTTTCACTGGGAAATCTCAATCTTTCATCGCTATGTATATAATAAAGATCAATAACTCTTATATTAGTATTTAGATTTTCTTCAAAGTGGGTATGTATGTAGATCTTAATATGCTTAATATTTGTTTTTGCAATTCAAACTTAACTTCTACCTCAAACAGTTTTAAAAAAATACAAGACAAAATATATAAAAATTGAGAAAAAAATTTGAGCAATAAAGAGCAATAATTCCTATATTGCTATGACGATTTTCTTCAAAATGGGCATGTAGGTAAATCTTGACATGCACAGCACTTTTCCAACGTAAAATTAGTCTCTACCTAAAGCTGTTTTGGAAAAACTTGGTGAAATGTATTAAATCACGAAAATTTTGACCAATAAAGTGCAATAAATTATATGTGAGTATTTTTGATTTTCCAAATTTACATGTGGGTAGATTTTGATATGCTGAGCTGACCAATGACAATATCTGTTATAGTTTTTAATAGAAAAAAAAAAAAAAAAAAAACAGCAAAATTTTGAAAATTTAATGAAGAAGGACAATAACTCAAATTGGGTGTTCAGATTCCCTTCAAAATTGCAGGGTGGATACATCTTGTCATTGTTTTCATTTTCACTTGAATCAGATTTTCCATCACTTCAACGGCTTTTAAATTCTTTTTAATAACAGCAATTCGCCCCTTTCTTCTATTTTTAGTAGTAGCGATCTCAGACTAACTGAACACATTTTAACTTAATACTCGGATGATAATCAAAGGCCAAGTTTGGTTTAAATTGGCCACAAAGTTTAAGAGATGAAGATTTTGAAAAAAGTTTACGACGCACGGACAGACAGACGGGTGACGGACATCAAGTGATAGCAAAAGCTCATCCTGGCTATAGCCAGGATGGCTGAAAAACGAGTAAATGCATTTTGTAAGCACTTGTTTGTATTTATCGGACGAATGACGAACGGACGGACGATCGGAACACGGACAACGGAAGCCAAGTGATGGCAAAAGCTCGCCCTGTTGATTATGCCTTTAGGGGAGTACAAGTTTCAGTTTTCAGCAGCATGCAATATCGATTCAAAAATTAATATTTTTGCACTTATGCCGATAATCATATCTTTCTGTCAAAGGTCAAATTCCTATTAATATTTTAAGGCATAAAAGAATCAAAAGGAAAAAGAAGGAAAACTCTAGAGAAAACCATTACACTTCGAATTTTTGACGATATCGAAAATTTTGTTTTTTTCAAAATTTTGCTCTTAAATGTTCTTCTTTTCTAATTATAAATTCTCTGACACGTACTCCCTTAATGCAACTTTATTAAAAATAATCATATCATTTGCGTTTTATCTAGATTTTCTTACGCATGTATGATTTTTTTGAGATAACTGAAATTAATTAAATATTAATATTAAGAATGTAAGGTATGTATAGGGATAGGTTTTTTAATTATACCTCCATGGTCCAGATTATTATATTCCTATGTATTGAGGTACACTTTCTGGTCCAGTCTTCTACCTATTTATTGAGGTACACTTTGTGGTCCAGTTTGTCCTCTACCTATGTATTGAGGTACACTTTGTGGTCCATTTTGTCTTTCACCTATGTTTAGAGGTACACTTTCTGGTCCATCGTGTCATCTTTCTATGTACTGAGGTACACTTTGTGGTCCAGTTTGTCCTCTACTTATGAATGGAGATACATTTTCTGGTCCATTTTGTCTCTAAACTATGAATTGAAAAACACTTTGTGGTCCATTTTGTCTTTAACCTATGTATTGAGGTACACTTTGTGGTTGACTTTGTCTCGACCTATGTATTGAGGTACACTTTCTGGTCTACTTTGTCTTGTACCTATATATTGAGGTACATTTTGTGGTCCACTATTTTCTATCTATGTACTAAAGTACACTTTGTGGTCCAGTTTTACCTCTACCTATGTAATCTGGTACACTTTGTATTCCAGTTTGTCCTTTACACTTATATTGACGTACATTTTCTGGTCAAGTATGGACACCACCTATGTATTTAGGTACACTTTATGGTCCAGCGTGTCCTCTGTCTATGTATTGGTATACACTTTGTGGTCTACTTTCTCCTGTACCCATATATTGAGGTACATTTTGCGGTTCAAATTGTCCTCTACCTGTGCATTGAGGTACACTTTGTGGTTCAATATGTCTTCTAGCAATGTATTGAGTAACACTTTGTGGTCCAATTTGTTCTTTAAAGTATTGAGGTACACTTTGTAGTCCACTTTGTCCTCTACTAATGTATCGAAGTACACATTGTTGTCAGTGCTATCCTCTACCTATCTAGTGGTCAACTTTTTTCACTACCTATGTATCGAGGTACACTTACTGGTCCATGCTATCCTCTACCTATGTATTGAGGTACACTTTGTAATCCAGATTGTTTTCTAATGTATTTATGTATACTTTTAGGTCAATTTTGTGCTCTACCTATGAATTGAATTACCTTTTGTGGTTCCATCTGTCCTCTACCTAGGCACTGAGGTACACTTAGTGGTCAACTTTGTCCTCTAAATTTGTTAAAAGTAAAACCTCTTCAAAAAGAAAAAAAGGAAAGCTTACTTTTCTGATTCTTGTCATGAGCTTAGAAATAGTGTTAGAAGTTATCTTTCCTAAGTCAATAAATTCCCTTATAATGGAGAATACAGAAAGAAATACTACTCTTTCCTCTCCAAGTACAGAAGAAAGTGTAAATCTGAAGCAAAGAAAATATAAGAAAAAAATCTGTGATGATAATTATTCAAGTATGAGTAACGACCCCAAAACATTATGGAACATGATAAATAAGTTGAATAATACATCATGATTAGTGAAGAAAACTTCAATGAAGAATAATGTATTCAATTTTTTGAAAAAATCAACAACCATTCTGATGATATTCCCATTAAAGATTTTCAGACATATTGAAGAGAAACTTAGTAATTTTATGAATCATATAGATCAACCCCAAACAGAAAATAAAACCCCCATATGATGAACCAATCAAGCAAGAAGAAATCATAAAAGCAATAACAAGTGTAGACACCGAAACGTCTCGCAAGAATATAAACATTATCATTTACACATGATGAACCTAATACTGAAGGTCAAGAAAATTAATGCCTGATTCAACTCTAGGTTTTTCAATTGCTGAGAAATGGACATCAATGTAAAAATTTAACAAAGTCATTGGACCATGAAATTTAGGTCAAGGTTACTTGACAAGTGTCAGACTAGCATTTATCCTTTAATATGTAACAATAACCCAATTTTGAGAGTCTGGGTTCTTTAACTGCTGAGAAATGGACATCAGTATAAAAAAATAACAAAGTCACTGGACCATGAAATTAAGGTCAAGTTTACTGACAGGTGTCAGACTGGCATTTATCCTTTAATATGTAACAATAAATGTAATATGGAGAGTCTAGATTCTTTAATTGCTGAGAAGTGGACATCAATGTAAAAATTTTAAAAAATCACTGGACCATGAAATTAAGGTCAAGGTTACTTGACAAGTGTCAGACTGGCATATACCAATTACTTTGTAACAATAAACTAAATATGGAGAATCTAGGTTCTTTGATTGCTGAGAAATGGACATCGATGTAAAAAAAGATCAACGTCACTGGACCGTGAAATAAAGGTCAAGGTTACTTGACAGGTGTCAGACTGGCATTTATCCTTTAATATGTAATAATAAACCTAATATGGAGAGTCT